>BQNB010039130.1:19705-45508 GCA_026074375.1 Tanacetum coccineum | reverse complement strand
TTCTTCACTTGGATGACTCAAGACTTTGTCCTTTTCTTTGTCTTTTCCATTTCGTGCTTGGTTTTGTTGGTTGTGGCTTTGTTTTTCGTCCTTTTCTTGGTTACCTGTTTCCTGCACAATACAAACGCAAACATACAAATACAATGTATTTTTGGTATGTTTTTAGTCATTTAAGTCCGTTTAGAATGGAAAATGGTATGTGTAATTAAGCACATACCAAAATCCCCCATACTAAGGTATTGCCGTGTCCTCACGCAATGTTATGAAGTAAACACTCAAGAAAACTAAGAATCTTGAACCCCCTCGACTAATTACCTCGAAAAGTAGCTAAGTGTTCGTCAAGGGGAACTAAAGAATCAATAGCTTCGACAAGTCCCGTTTTCACCATTTTTTATATGTACACTAACTATCCCTAATATTTTTGGATTTTTCTTTTTCTTTTCTTGACTGCTTGTTTGACTTCCTTTATTTTATCAACATTTGGGATCATAGAATGAGAAGCGTCCATAGAATAATCTACGGATGTCCTGACGGATAAATTCATCGTCCCCGATTTTTCACTAGATCCAAACCAAGCAATTAAACAAGATCATTTGTCAATATAAGTCTAAATGTTAAGCACTCATACTTATGACTTGTGAACTTTTAACTCCCAACATGGATATATGATTTAAATGTGTGTACTCATTTCAACTCAACCATAGATCAACTTATTTCCATAGTCGTAATTCAAGATGAATCATAAAGAGTCAGTGTTATACACCACAATAAGGGATGATGAGACAAGTTATTTAAAAACAGGAGAACAAGTTACAATGTTGGTATCGTTTAGGGCTTTCTAGCCATATAAAATAGGTCTCACAACTTAGAGTGGAGTGAGATCATCATGAAGTGAAATTGAATGAGAATAGAAAGATTCATAATTTTACTCCAGAATTGAGGATGACTCCAATTAAAGAGATATCAACGAATAGAGAAAGTAAAGAAGAAGATGAGAGTAGGCCATAGAACAAAATAAAGAGTCGGTGTTATACACCACAATAAGGGATGATGAGACAAGTTATTTAAGAATAGGAGAACAAGTTACAATGTTGGTATCGTTAGGGCTTTCTAGGCATATAAAATAGGTCTCACAACATAGAGTAGAGGAAGATCATCATGAAGAGAAAGTGAATGAGATGATATAGATTAATAAATTTACTCTAAAATTAGCGATAACTCTAATTTAAGAGATATCAACGAATAGAGAAAGTGAAGGAGACGATGAGAGTAAGCCATAGAAAGAAATAAAGAGTCAGCGTTATACACCACAATAAGGGATGATGAGACAAGTTATTTAAGAACAGTAGGACAAGTTACAATGTTGGTATCGTTAGGGCTTTCTAGGCATCTAAAATAGGTCTTACAACTTAGAGTGGAGGGAGATCATCATGAAGAGAAAGTGAATGAGAAGAGATAGATTAATAATTTTACTTGAAAATTAGAGATAAATCTAGTTAAAGAGATATCAACGAATAGAGGAAGTGAAGGAGAAGATGAGAGTTAGCCATTGAACGAAATAAAGAGTCGGCGTTATACACCACAATAAGGGATGATGAGATAAGTTATTTAAGAACAGGAGAACAAGTTACAATGTTGGTATCGTTAAGGCTTTCTAGTCATCTAAAATAGGTCTCACAACTTAGAGTGGAGGGAGATCATCATGAAGAGAAAGTGAATGAGAAGAGATAGATTAATAATTTTACTCCAAAATTAGAGATAAATCCAATTAAAGAGATATCAACGAATAGAGAAAGTGAAGGATACGATGAGTGTAAGCCATAGAAAGAAATAAAGAGTCGGGGTCATACACCACAATAAGGGATGATGAGACAAGTTCTTTAAAAATAAGAGATCAAGTAACAATGTTGGTATCGTTAGGGCTTTATAGGCATCTAAAATAGGTCTCATAACTTAGAGTGGAGGGAGGTCATCATGAAGAGAAAGTGAATGAGAAGATATAGATTAATAATTTTACTCCAAAATTAGGGATAAATCCAATTAAAGAGATATCAACGAATAGAGAAAGTGAAGGAGACGGTGAGAGTATGCCATAGAAAGAAATAAAGAATCGGGGTTATAAACCACAATAAGGGATGATGAGACAAGTTCTTTAAAAACAGGAGAACAAGTTACAATGTTGGTTTCATTAGGGATTTCTAGGCATCTAAAATAGGCCTCATAACTTATAATGGAGTGAGATCATCATGAAGTGAAATTGAATGAGAAGAGAAAGATTCATAATTGTACTCTAGAATTAGGGATAAATTCAATTATAGAGATATCAACAAATAGAGGAAGTGAAGGAGAAGATGAGAGTTAGCCATTGAATGAAATAAAGAGTCGGGGTTATACACCACAATAAGGGATGATGAGACAAGTTCTTTAAAAATAGGAGAACAAGTTACAATGTTGGTATCGTTAGGGCTTTATAGGCATCTAAAATAGGTCTCACAACTTAGAGAGGAGGGAGATTATCATGAAGAGAACGTGAATGAGAAGAGAAAGATTCATAATTTTACTCTAGAATTAAGGATGACTCTAATGAAAGAGATATCAATGAATAGAGGAAGTGAAGGAGAAGATGAGAGTTAGCCATTGAACGAAATAAAGAGTCGGTGTTATACACCACAATAAAGGATGATGAGACAAGTTCTTTAAAAATAAGAGAACAAGTTACAATGTTGGTATCGTTAGGGCTTTCTAGTCATATAAAATAGGTGTCACAATTTAGAGTGGGGGGAGATCATCATGAAGATAAAGTGAATGAGAAGATATAGAATAATAATTTTACTCTAAAAATAGAGATAACTCAAATTAAAGAGATATCAACGAATAGAGAAAGTGAAGGAGACGTTGAGAGTAAGGCATAGAAAGAAATAAAGAGTCAATGTTATACAACACAATAAGGGATGATGAGAAAAATTATTTAGGGCTTTTTAGGCATATAAAATAGGTCTCACAACTTAGAGTGGAGTGAGATCATCATGAAGTGAAATTGAATGAGAATAGAAAGATTCATAATTTTACTCCAGAATTGAGGATGACTCCAATTAAAGAGATATCAACGAATAAAGAAAGTAAAGAAGAAGATGAGAGTAGGCCATAGAACAATATAAAGAGTCGGTGTTATACACCACAATAAGGGATGATGAGACAAGTTATTTAAGAACAGGAGAACAAGTTACAATGTTGGTATCGTTAGGGCTTTCTAAGCATATGGAGGGAGATCATCATGAAGATAAAGTGAATGAGAAGAGATAGATTAATAATTTTAATCTAAAATTTGAGATAACTCTAATTAAAGAGATATCAACGAATAGAGAAAGTGATGGAGACGATGAGAGTAAGCCATAGAAAGAAATAAAGAGTCAGCGTTATACACCACAATAAGGGATGATGAGAATTTTTTTTAAAAACAGAAGAACAAGTTACAATGTTGGTAACGTTTAGGGCTTTCTAGGCATATAAAATAGGTCTCACAACTTAGAGTGGAGGGAGATCATCATGAAGAGAAAGTGAATGAGAAGATATAGATTAATAATTTTACTCTAAAATTAGAGATAACTCCAATTAAAGAGATATCAACGAATAGAGAAAGTGAAGGAGACGATGAGAGTAAGCCATAGAAAGAAATAAAGAGTTGACGTTATACACCACAATAAGGGATGATGAGACAAGTTATTTAAAAATAGGAGAACAAGTTACAATGTTGGTATCGTTTAGGGCTTTCTAGACATATAAAATAGGTCTCACAACTTAGAGTGGAGTGAGATCATCATGAAGTGAAATTGAATGAGAATAGAAAGATTCATAATTTTACTCCAGAATTGAGGATGACTCCAATTAAAGAGATATCAACGAATAGAGAAAGTGAAGGAGACGATGAGAGTAAGCCATAGAAAGAAATAAAGAGTCAGCGTTATACACCACAATAAGGGATGATGAGACAAGTTATTTAAAAACAGGAGAACACGTTACAATTTTGGTATCGTTTAGGGCTTTTTAGCCATATAAAATAGGTCTCACAACTTAGAGTGAAGGGAAATCATCATGAAGAGAAAGTTAATAAGAAGAGAAAGATTCATAATTTTACTTCAGAATTAAGGATGACTACAAGCAAAGAGAAATCAACGAATAGAGAAAGTGATTAAGATGATGAGATTAAGCCATAGAAAGAAAAAAAGAGTCAGGCTTATACACCACAATAAGGGATGATGAGATAAGTTACTAAAAAAGAGGAGAACAAGTCACAACATTAGGATCGTTTAGGGCTTTCTAGCCATATAAAATAGGTCTCACAACTACGAATAAAGAAAGTGAAGGAGTCGATGAGAGTAAGCCATAGAAAGAAATAAAGAGTCGGGGTTATACACCACAATAAGGGATGATGAAAAAAATTATTTAAAAACCAGAGAACAAGTTACAATGTTGGTAACGTCTAGGGCTTTCTTGGAAAATAAAATAGGTATCACAACTTAGAGTAGAGGGAGATCATCATGAAGAGAAAGTGAATTAGAAGAAAAAGTGAATTAGAAGAGAAAGATTAATAATTTTACTCCGGAATTAGGGATGACTCCAAGCAAAGAGAAATCAACGAATAAAGAAAGTGAAAGAGTCGATGAGAGTAAGCCTTAGAATGAAATAAAGAGTCTGGGTTATATATCACAATAAGGGATGATGTGATAAGTTATTTAAAAACAGGAGAACAAGTTACAACGTTGAGATCATTTAGGGCTTCTAGCCATATAAAATAGGTCTCACAACTTAGAGTGAAGGGATATCATCATGAAGAGAAAGTGAATAGAAGAGAAAGATTCATAATTTTACATAAGAATTAAGAATGACTCTAAGCAAATAGAAAACAATGAATATAGAAAGTGAAGGAGGTGATGAGAGTAAGCCATAGAAAGAAATAAAGATTTGCGGTGATAGACCATAATAAGGGTTCATGAGATAAGTTATTTAAAAACAGGAGAACAAGTTAAAACGTTAGGATCGTTTAGGGCTTTCTAGCCATATAAAATAGGTCTCACAACTTAGAGTGAAGGGATATCATCATGAAGAGAAAGTAAATGAGAAAAGAATGATTCATAATTTTACTCCTGAATTAGGGATGACTCTAAGCGAAGAGAAATCAACGAATAGAGAAAGTGAATGAGACGATGAGACTAAGCCATAGAAAGAAAAACTCTTTATTTCTTTCTATGGCTTACTCTCACCGTCTCCTTCACTTTCACTGTTTGTAGATTTCTCTTTGCTTGGAGTCATCCCTAATTTTGGAGTAAAATTATTAATCTTTGTCTGTTCATTCACTTTCTCTTGATGATGCTCTCCCTCCACTCTAAGTTGTGAGACCTATTTTATATGGCTAGAAAGCCCTAAACGATACCAACATTTTAATTTGTTCTCCTATTTTTAAATAACTTATCTCATCATCCCTTATTGTGGTGTATAACTCAGACTCTTTTTCTCTTTCTATGGCTTAGTCTTATCGTCTATTTCACTTTCTCTATTCGTTGATATCTCTTTAATTGGAGTCATCATCAATTCTAGAGTAAAATTATCAATCTTTCTTTTCTCATTCACTTTCACTTCATAATGATCTCACTCCACTCTAAGTTGTGAGACCTATTTTATATGGCTAGAAAGCCATAAACGATCCCAACGTTGTAACTTGTTCTTCTATTTTTAAATAACTTATCTCATCATCCCTTATTATGGTATATAACCCAGACTCCCTATTTATTTCTAAGGCTTACTCTCATTGTATCCTTCAGTTTCTCTATTCATTGATTTCTCTTTGCTTAGAGTTATCCCTAATTTTAGAGTAAAATAATTAGTCTTTCTCTTCTCAT
Source organism: Tanacetum coccineum (assembly GCA_026074375.1). Classification (NCBI taxonomy): domain Eukaryota; kingdom Viridiplantae; phylum Streptophyta; class Magnoliopsida; order Asterales; family Asteraceae; genus Tanacetum; species Tanacetum coccineum. Next base: position 39,611 of record BQNB010039130.1, on the reverse strand, counting down.
TCACTTTCTCTTCATGATGCTCTCCCCCCACTCTAAGTTATGAGACCAATTTTATATGGCTAGGAATCCCTAAACGATACCAACATTGTAACTTGTTTTCCTCTTTATAAATAACTTGTCTCAACATCCCTTATTATGGTGTATAACCCAGACTCTTTGTAACTTGTTCTCATGTTTTTAAATAACTTGTCTCATCGTTCGTTATTGTGGTGTATAACCCTGACTCTTTATTTCTTTCTATGGCTTACTCTTATCGTCTCCTTCACTTTTACTATTCATTTATTTCTCTTTGCTTGGAGTCATCCCTAATTCTGGAGTAAAATTATTAATCCTTCTCTTCTAATTCACTTTCTCTTCATGATGCTCTCCCTTCACACTAAGTTGTGAGACCTATTTTATTTGCCTAGAAAGCCCTAAACATTACCAACATTGTAACTTGTTCTCTTGTTTTGAAATAATTTTTTTCATCATTCCTTATTGTGGTGTATAACCCTGACTCTTTATTTCTTTCTATGGCTTACTCTCATCGTCTCTTCACTTTCTCTAATCGTTGATTTCTCTTTGCTTGGAGTCATCCCTGATTCTGGAGTAAAATTATTAATCTTTCTCTTCTCATTCACTTTCTCTTCATGATGATCTCCCTCCACTCTAAGTTGTGAGACCTATTTTATATGGCTAGAAAGCCCTAAACGTTACCAACATTGTAACTTGTTCTCTTGTTTTTAAATAATTTTTCTCATCATCCCTTATTGTGGTGTATAATACCGAGACAATAAGAGTAAGCCATAGAAAGAAATAAAGAGTCGGGGTTATACACTACAATAAGGGATGATGAGACAAGTTATTTAAAAACAGGAGAACACGTTACAACTTTGGTATCTTTTAGGGCTTTTTAGCCATATAAAATAGTCTCACAACTTAGAGTGAAGGGAAATCATCATGAAGAGAAAGTTAATGAGAAGAGAAAGATTCATAATTTTACTCCAGAATTAAGGATGACTAAAAGCAAAGAGAAATCAACGAATAGAGAAAGTGATTGAGATGATGAGATTAAGCCATAGAAAGAAAAAAAGAGTCGGGGTTATACACCATAATAAGGGATGATGAGATAAGTTACTAAAAAAGAGGAGAACAAGTCACAACATTGGGATCGTTTAGGGCTTTCTAGCCATATAAAATAGGTCTCACAACTACGAATAGAGAAAGTGAAGGAGTCGATGAGAGTAAGCCATAGAAAGAAATAAAGAGTCAAGGTTATACACCACAATAAGGGATGATGAGAAAAATTATTTAAAAACAGGAGAACTAGTTACAATGTTGGTAATGTCTAGGGCTTTCTAGGCAAATAAAATAGGTCTCACAACTTAGAGTAGAGGGAGATCATTATGAAGAGAAAGTAAATTAGAAGAGAAAGATTAATAATTTTACTTCGGAATTAGGGATGACTCCAAGCAAAGAGAAATCAACGAATAGAGAAAGTGAAGGAGTAGATGAGAGTAAGCCTTAGAAAGAAATAAAGAGTCTGGGTTATATACCACAATAAGGGATGATGAGATAAGTTATTTAAAAACATAGGTCTCACAACTTAGAGAGGAGGGGGATCATCATGAAGAGAAAGTGAATGAGAAGAGAAAGATTAACAATTTTACTTCATAATTAGGATGACTCCAAGCAAAGAGTAAACAACGAATAGAGAAAGTGAAGGAGACAATGAGAGTAAGCCATAGAAAGAAATAAAGAGTCTAGGTTATATAACACAATAAGGGATGATGAGATAAGTTATTTAAAAATAGGAGAACAAGTTAGAACGTTAGGATAATTTAGGGCTTTATAGCCATATAAAATAGGTCTCACAACTTAGAGTGAAAGGAGATCATCATGAAGAGAAAGTGAATGAAAAGAGAAAGATTCATAATTTTACTCTTATTTTTTAAATAACTTATCTCATCATCCCTTATTGTGGTGTATAACTCAGACACTTTTTCTCTTTCTATGGCTTAGTCTCATCGTCTCCTTCACTTTCTCTATTCGTTGATATCTCTTTAACTGGAGTCATCTTTAATTCTAGAGTAAAATTATGAATCTTTCTTTTCTCATTCACTTTCACTTCATAATGATCTCACTCCACTCTAAGTTGTGAGACCTATTTTATATTGATAGAAAGCCCTAAACGATCCCAACGTAGTAACTTGTTCTCCTATTTTTAAATAACTTATCTCATCATCGCTTATTGTGGTATGAAACCCAGACTCCTTATTTCTTTCTATAGCTTACTCTCATCGTCTCCTTCACTCTCTCTATTCATTGATTTCTCTTTGCTTAGAGTTATCCCTAATTTTGGAATAAAATAATTAATCTTTCTCTTCTCATTCACTTTCTCTTCATGATGCTCTCCCTCTACTCTAAGTTGTGAGACCTATTTTATATGGCTAGGAAGCCCTAAACGATACCAACATTGTAACTTGTTTTCTGATTTTTAAATAACTTGTCTCATCATCCCTTATTATAGTGTATAACCCAGACTCTTTATAACTTGTTCTCTTGTTTTTAAATAACTTGTCTCATCGTCCCTTATTGTGTTGTATAACCCCGACTCTGTATTTCTTTCTATGACTTACTCTCATCGTCTCTTTCACTTTCACTATTCGTTGATTTCTCTTTGCTTGGAGTCATCCCTAATTCTGGAGTAAAATTATTAATCCTTCTCTTCTAATTCACTTTCTCTTCATGATGCTCTCCCTCCACACTAAGTTGTGAGAACTATTTTATATAGCTAGAAATCCCTAAACGATACCAACATTGTAACTTGTTTTCCCATTTTTAAATAACTTATCTCATCATCCCTTATTGTGGTGTATAACCCCGTCTCTTTATTTCTTTTTATGGCTTACTCTCATCGTCTTATTCACTTTCTCTATTCGTTGATATCTCTTTATTTGGAGTCATCCCTAATTTTGGAGTAAAATTATTAATCTTTCTCTTCTCATTCACATTCTCTTCATGATGCTCTCCCTTCACTCTAAGTTGTGAGACCTATGTTATATGCCTAGAAAGCCCTAAACGATACTAAATTTGTAACTTGTTTTCCTATTTTTAAATAACTTATCTCATCATCCCTTATTGTGGTGTATCACCTCGACTCTTTATTTCTTTTTATAGTTTACTCTCATTGTCTCTTTCACTTTCACTATTCATTGATTTCTCTTTGCTTGGAGTTATCCCTAATTTTAGAGTAAAATTATTAATCTTTCTCTTCTCATTCACTTTCTCGATGCTCTCCCTCCACTCTAAGTTGTGAGACCTATTTTATATGGCTAGAAAGCCCTAAACGATACCAACATTGTAACTTGTTTTAATGTTTTTGAATAACTTGTCTCATAATCTCTTATTATGGTGTATAACCCCAACTCTTTATTTCGTTCTATGGCTTACTCTCATCGTCTCCTTTACTTTTTAGGACAAAAACTTTAATTTTTCTTGCTCTTATTTATACTGTTCTATGTATTTATTATTTGGATTGCATACTAATATGCTCTTACCTATAGTTATATTTATAAATGATTTGATTGTTTGTTTTAATTTACAGAAATACATGGCTGCTTTTCACATATCAGACATCCAATCTGAGCTAAGGGATGCGGTAAAAGGAAGGTTATGGAGCCAATGAAATATGGTGTTTCACATATCCAGGAACATCTCCACCCTCATCTCATCGCTTTGAGTCATGTAACTTTATTTCTCTTTTGTTCCTTTTATTCAATGTGCACTCTTTTGTTTTTTTAGTCTTCCCATTTTTGACTTATGTAGACTGAGTAATATGAATGTATGTTTATATACACCCTTTATAGGTTTTGGTTCAGAGTTTATACCCATAACAATGTAATTTTTTTTATGCATGATGTGCAATTCATTAGTGCAATGATGCTGTGATTTGGTGTTGTTAGCTCTTATCAATTTGAAAAATCAAATATGCATTTTATACAAGAGGAGTTACAGTTGTTATGTGATATGTATGCTGTTATATTTCTAACTTATTTTTCTTAATTTATAGTTAGTTTCTTTCTCATATGGGATGAATATTCATTTTTTTCGTTTGTAACTCATTCAATAAATAATTTCGTATCTTTATAATTCATTTTTCTTTATATAATTCATTGTAAACGATAATCATAAGGCGAGCCCGCCCATTGGGCGGGCTTTGCAACTAGTACTTGTCTAAATGTAATAATTGTTGCATTTCATAAAATGATATTAAATATGATACTCAACCCTGTGAAAAAACACATCTAAAATGATATTAAGTACTTTTAGAATCGCAATGTTACAAAAAATGTAGTAAAATTTCTATATCTGGTAAAAATCCACTATAAGGGTATTGAAAACATTTTTAGTAATATAGAACCCTTATAGTGGATTTTTTCAAAATTTTAAATTATTTAGTTTCTAGGGTTTTTGCTTTAAAGTTTAGCATTTAATATACCAAAATGTAGTGTTTTAACCATTTTAGGGACATAACACCAACCGTTTTTAAAAGATTTAGTCATCTATAAGTGTATTATATCTTCAAATACTTTTATTAACGTAATATTTGTTGCATTTTACAAAAATATGTGATACTTCACCCTTAAACGTAAAAAAACTCATTTAAAATGATATTAAGTCCTTTTAGAATCGCAATGATACAAAAATGTATTAAAATTTTTATATTTGGTAAAAATCTACTATAAGGGTATTGAAAAAGTTTTTAGTAATATAGAACCCTTATAGTGGATTTTTCTAAAATTTTAAATTATTTAGTTTCTTAGGTTTATGTTTTAAGGTTTAACATTTAATATACTCAAATGTGGTGTTTAAATCATTGTAGTGACATAATACCAACGGTTTTTAAAAAGATTAGTTATTTATAAGCGTATTATACCTTAAAATACTTGTATAAATATAATAATTGTTGCATTTTATAAAATGATATTAAATGTGATACTCAACCCTGTGAAAAATACATCTAAAATGATATTAAGTACTTTTAGAATCGCAATGTTACAAAAATGTAGTAAAATTTTCATATTTGGTAAAAAACCACTATAAGGGTATTGAAAATATTTTTAGTAATATAGAACCCTTATAGTGGATTTTTCAAAATTTTTAAATTATTTAGTTTATTGGGTTTATGCTTTAAGGTTTAACCTTTAATATACACAAATGTGGTGTTTTAATCATTGTAGTGACATAATACCAACTGTTTTTAAAAAGTTTAGTCATTTATAAGCGTATTATACCATAAAATACTTGTAGAAATGTAATAATTATTACATTTTATAAAATGATATTAAATGTGATACTCAACCCTGTGAAAAAACACTTTTAAAATGATATTAAGTACATTTAGAATCGCAATGTGACAAAAATGTAGTAAAATTTCAATATTTGGTTAAAATCCACTATAAGGGTATTCAAAACGTTTTTAGTAATATAAAACCCTTATAGTGGATTTTTCCAAAATTTAAATTATTTAGTTTCTAGGGTTTCTGCTTTGAAGTTTAGAATTTAAAATACCAAAATGTAGTGTTTTAATCATTTTTAAGGACATAACACCAACCGTTTTTAAAAGATTTCTTCTTATATAAGTGTATTATACAAAATTTTCATATTTGGTAAAAATCCACTATAAGGGTTTTGAAAACGTTTTTAGTAATATAGAACCCTTATAGTGGATTTTTCCAAAATTTTAAATTATTTAGTTTCTTGGGTTTATGCTTTAAGGTTTAACCTTTAATATACCTAAATGTGGTGTTTTTATCATTGTAGTGACATAATACCAACTGTTTTTAAAAAGTTTAGTCATTTATAAGCGTATTATACCTTAAAATACTTGTATAAATGTAATAATTGTTGCATTTCATAAAATTATATTAAGTACTTTTAGAATCGCAATGTTACAAAAATGTAGTAAAATTTCCATATTTCGTAAAAATCAACTATAAGGGTATTGAAAATGTTTTTAGTATTATAGAACCGCAATGATAGTAAGTACTATTAGAATTGCAATGTTACAAAAATGTAGTAAAATTTCTATATCTGGTAAAAATCCACTATAAGGGTATTGAAAACATTTTTAGTAATATAGAACCCTTATAGTGGATTTTTCTAAAATTTTAAATTATTTAGTGTTTTAATCATTTTAGAGACATAACACCAACCGTTTTTAAAAGATTTAGTCATCTATAAGTGTATTATACCTTCAAATACTTGTATAAATGTAATAATTATTGCATTTTACAAAAATATGTGATACTCCACCCTTAAACATGAAAAAAATCATCTAAAATGATATTAAGTCCTTTTAGAATCGCAATGATACAAAAATCTAGTAAAATTTTCATATTTGGTAAAAATCCACTATAAGGGTATTGAAAAAGTTTTTAGTAATATTGAACCCTTATAGTGGATTTTTCCAAAATTTTAAATTATTTAGTGTTTTAATCATTTTAGAGACATAACACCAACCGTTTTTAAAAGATTTAGTCATCTATAAGTGTATAAATGTAATAATTGTTGCATTTCAGAAAATATGTGATACTCCACCCTTAAACGTGAAAAAACTCCTCAAAAATGATATTAAGTCCTTTTAGAATCGCAATGATACAAAAATGTAGTAAAATTTTCATATATTTGGTAAAAATCCACAATAAGGGTATTGAAGACGTTTTCAGTAATACAGAACCCTTATAGTGGATTTTCCAAAATTTTAATTTATTAAGTTTCTGGGGTTTATGCTTTAAGGTTTAACCTTTAATATACCCAAATGTGGTGTTTTAATCATTGTAATGACTTAATACCAACTGTTTTTAAAAATTTTAAATTATTTAGTTTCTTGCGTTTATGCTTTAAGGTTTAACCTTTAATATACCCAAATGTGGTATTTTAATCATTGTAGTGACATAATACCAACTGTTTTTTAAAAAGTTTAGTCATTTATAAGCGTATTATCCCTTAAAATACTTGTATAAATTTAATAATTGTAGCATTTCATTAAATGATATTAAACGTGATACTCAACCCTGTGAAAAAACACATCTAAAATGATATTAAGTACTTTTAGAATCGCAATGTTAAAAAAATATAGTAAAATTTCAATATTTGGTTAAAATCTACTATAATGGTATTCAAAACGTTTTTAGTAATATAGAACCCTTATAGTGGATTTTTCCAAAATTTTAAATTATTTAGTTTCTAGGTTTCTGCTTTGAAGTTTAGAATTTAATATACCAAAATGTAGTGTTTTAATCATTTTAGGGACATAACACCAACCGTTTTTAAAAGATTTAGTCATATATAAGTGTATTATACAAAATTTTCATATTTGGTAAAAATCCACTATAAGGGTTTTAAAAACGTTTTTAGTAATATAGAACCCTTATATTGGATTTTTCCAAAATTTTTAAATTATTTAGTTTCTTGGGTTTATGCTTTAATGTTTAACCTTTAATATACCCAAATGTGGTGTTTTAATCATTGCAGTGACATAATACCAACTGTTTTTAAAAAGTTTAGTCATTTATAAGCGTATTATACCTTAAAATACTTATATAAATGTAATAATTGTTGCATTTCATAAAATTATATTAAATGTGATACTCAACCCTGTGAAAAACACAACTAAAATGATATTAAGTACTTTTAGAATCGCAATGTTACAAAAATGTAGTAAAATTTCCATATTTGGTAAAAATCCACTATAAGGGTATTGAAAACGTTTTTAGTAATATAGAACGCAATGATAGTAAGTACTTTTAGAAACGCAATGTTACAAAAATGTAGAAGTTTAGTCATTTATAATTGTATTATACCTTAAAATACTTGTATAAATGTAATAATTGTTGCATTTCATAAAATGATATTAAATGTGATACTCAACCCTGTGAAAAAACACATCTAAAATGATATTAAGTACTTTTAGAATCGCAATGTTACAAAAATGTAGTAAAATTTTCATATTTGGTAAAAATTTACTATAAGGGTATTGAAAACGTTTTTAGTAATACAGAACCCTTATAGTGGATTTTTCCAAAATTTTAAATTATTTAGTTTCTTGGGTTTATGCTTTAAGGTTTAACCTTTAATATACCCAAATGTGGTGTTTTAATCATTGTAGTGACATAATACCAACTGTTTTTAAAAAGTTTAGTCATTTATAAGCGTATTATACCTTAAAATACTTGTATAAATGTAATAATTATTGCATTTAATAATATGATATTAAATGTGTACTCAACCTATTGAAAAACACATCTAATGATATTAAGTACTTCTAAATCGTTAATGATACTAAAATGTAGTAAAATTTCATGTATGGTAAAAATACATATATGGGTATTGATAACAGTTTTTAGTAATTTAAAATCCCTTCACAAAAATGTAGTAAAATTTTCATATTTGGTAAAATTCCACTATAAGGGTTTTGAAAACGTTTTTATTATACCTTCAAATACTTGTATAAATGTAATAATTGTTGCATTTCATAAAAATATGTGATACACCACCCTTAAACGTTAAAAAACTCATCTAAAATGATATTAGGTAATTTTAGAATCGCAATGATACAAAAATGTAATATAATTTTCATATTTGGTAAAAATCCACTATAAGGGTATTGAAATCGTTTTTAGTAATATAGAACCTTTATAGTGGATTTTTCCAAAATTTTAAATTATTTATTTTCTAGGGTTTCTGCTTTAAAGTTTAGCATTTAATATACCAAAATGTAGTGTTTTAATCATTTTAGAGACATAACACCAACCGTTTTTAAAAGATTTAGTCATCTAAAAGTGTATTATACCTTCAAATACTTGTATAAATGTTATAATTGTTGCATTTCACAAAAAAATGTAATACTCCACCCTTAAACGTGAAAAAACTCATCTAAAATGATATTAAGTCCTTTTAGAATCGCAATGATACAAAAATGTAGTAAAATTTTCATATTTGGTAAAAATCCACTATAAGGGTATTGAAAACGTTTTTAGTAATATAGAACCCTTATAGTGGATTTTTCCAAAATTTTAAATTATTTAGTTTCTAGGGTTTCTGCTTTAAAGTTTAGCATTTAATATACCAAAATGTAGTGTTTTAATCATTTTAGGGACATAACACCAACCGTTTTTAAAAGATTTAGTCATCTATAAGTGTATTATACCTTCAAATACTTGTATAAATGTAATAATTGTTGCATTTCACAAAAATATGTGATACTCCACCCTTAAACGTGAAAAAACACATCTAAAATGATATTAAGTACTTTTAGAATCGCAATGTTACAAAAATGTAGTAAAATTTCTATATTTGGTAAAAATCCACTATAAGGGTATTGAAAACGTTTTTAGTAATATAGAACCCTTATAGTGGATTTTTCCAAAATTTTAAATTATTTAGTTTCTTGGGTTTATGCTTTAAGGTTTAACCTTTAATATACCCAAATGTGGTGTTTTAATCATTGTAGTGACATAATACCAACTGTTTTTAAAAAGTTTAGTCATTTATAAGCGTATTATACCTTAAAATACTTGTATAAATGTAATAATTGTTGCATTTCATAAAATGATATTAAATGTGATACTCAACCCTGTGAAAAAACACATCTAAAATGATATTAAGTACTTTTAGAATCGCAATGTTACAAAAATGTAGTAAAATTTCTATATTTGGTAAAAATCCACTATAAGGGTATTGAAAACGTTTTTAGTAATATAGAACCCTTATAGTGGATTTTTCCAAAATTTTAAATTATTTAGTTTCTTGGGTTTATGCTTTAAGGTTTAACCTTTAATATACCCAAATGTGGTGTTTTAATCATTGTAGTGACATAATACCAACTGTTTTTAAAAAGTTTAGTCATTTATAAGCGTATTATACCTTAAAATACTTGTATAAATGTAATAATTGTTGCATTTCACAAAAATATGTGATACTCCACCCTTAAACGTGAAAAAACTCATCTAAAATGATATTAAGTCCTTTTAGAATCGCAATGATACAAAAATGTAGTAAAATTTTCATATTTGGTAAAAATCCACTATAAGGGTATTGAAAAAGTTTTTAGTAATATAGAACCCTTATAGTGGATTTTTCCAAAATTTAAATTATATAGTTTCTTGGGTTTATGCTTTAAGGTTTAACCTTTAATATACCCAAATGTGGTGTTTTAATCATTGTAGTGACATAATACCAACTGTTTTTAAAAAGTTTAGTCATTTATAAGCGTATTATACCTTAAAATACTTGTATAAATGTAATAATTGTTGCATTTCATAAAATGATATTAAATGTGATACTCAACCCTGTGAAAAACACATCTAAAATGATATTAAGTACTTTTAGAATCGCAATGTTACAAAAATGTAGTAAAATTTCTATATCTGGTAAAAATCCACTATAAGGGTATTGAAAACATTTTTAGTAATATAGAACACTTATAGTGGATTTTTCCAAAATTTTAAATTATTTAGTTTCTAGGGTTTCTATTTTAAAGTTTAGCATTTAATATACCAAAATGTAGTGTTTTAATCATTTTAGGGACATAACACCAACCGTTTTTAAAAGATTTAGTTATCTATAAGTGTATTAGCCCTTCAAATACTTGTATAAATGTAATAATTGTTGTATTTCACAAAAATATGTGATACTCCACCCTTAAACGTGAAAAAACTCATCTAAAATGATATTAAATGTGATACTCACCCCTGTGAAAAACACATCTAAAATGATATTAAGTACTTTTAGAATCGCAATGTTACAAAAATGTTGTAAAATTTCCATATTTGGTAAAAATCCACTGTAAAGGTATTGAAAACATTTTAGTAATATAAAACCCTTATAGTGGATTTTTCTAAAATTTTAAATTATTTAGTTTCTTGGGTTTATGCTTTAAGGTTTAATCTTTAAGATAACCAAATGTGATGTTTTAATCATTGTAGTGACATAATACCAACTGTTTTTAAAAAGTTTAGTCATTTATAAGCGTGTTATACCTTAAAATACTTGTATAAATGTAATAATTGTTGCATTTCATAAAATGATATTAAATATGAAACTCAACCCTATGAAAAAATACATCTAAAATGATATTAAGTAATTTTAGAATCGCAATGTTACAAAAATATAGTGAAATTTCTATATCTGGTAAAAATCCACTATAAAGGTATTGAAAACATTTTTAGTAATATAGAACACTTATAGTGGATTTTTCCAAAATTTTAAATTATTTAGTTTCTAGGGTTTCTGTTTTAAAGTTTAGCATTTAATATACCAAAATGTAGTGTTTTAATCATTTTAGGGACATAACACCAACCGTTTTTAAAAGATTTAGTCATCTATAAGTGTATTATACCTTCAAATACTTGTATAAATGTAATAATTGTTGCATTTCACAAAAATATGTGATACTCCACCCTTAAACGTGAAAAAACTCATCTAAAATGATATTAAGTACTTTTAGAATCGCAATGTTACAAAAATGTTGTAAAATTTCCATATTTGATAAAAATCCACTATAATGGTATTGAAAACGTTTTTTTGTGATATAGAACCCTTATAGTGGATTTTTCCAAAATTTTAAATTATTTAGTTTCTTGGGTTTATGCTTTGAGGTTTAACCTTTAATATACCCAAATGTGATGTTTTAATCATTGTAGTGACATAATACAAACTGTTTTTAAAAAATTTAGTCATTTATAAGCGTATTATACCATAAAATACTTGTATAAATGTAATAATTGTTGCATTTCATAAAATGATATTAAATGTGATACTCAACCCTGTGAAAAAACACATCTAAAATGATATTAAGTACTTTTAGATTCGCAATGTTACAAAAATATAGTAAAATTTCAATATTTGGTAAAAATCCACTATAAGGGTATTCAAAACGTTTTTAGTAATATAGAACCCTTATAGTGGATTTTTCCAAAATTTTAAATTATTTAGTTTCTTGGGTTTTTGCTTTGAAGTTTAGCATTTAATATAACAAAATGTAGTGTTTTAATCATCTTAGGGACATAACACCAACCATTTTTAAAATATTTAGTCATCTATAAGTGTATTATACCTTCAAATACTTGTATATATGTAATAATTGTTGCATTTCACAAAAATCTGTGATACTCCACCCTTAAACGTGAAAAAACTCATCTAAAATGATATTAAGTACTTTTAGAATCGCAATGATACAAAAATATAGTAAAATTTTCATATTTGGAAAAAATCCACTATAAGGGTATTGAAAACGTTTTTAGTAATATAGAACCCTTATAGTGGATTTTTCTAAAATTTTAAATTATTTAGTTTCTTGGGTTTATGCTTTAAGGTTTAACCTTTAATATACCCAAATGTGGTGTTTTAATCATTGTAGTGACATAATACAAACTGTTTTTAAAAAGTTTAGTCATTTATAAGCGTATTATACCTTAAAATACTTGTATAAATGTAATAATTGTTGCATTTCATAAAATGATATTAAATGTGATACTCAACCCTGTGAAAAAACACATCTAAAATGATATTAAGTACTTTTAGAATCGCAATGTTACAAAAATGTAGTAAAATTTCCATATTTGGTAAAAATCCACTATAAGGGTATTGAAAACGTTTTTAGTAATATAGAACCCTTATAGTGGATTTTTCCAAAATTTTAAATTATTTAGTTTCTTGGGTTTATGCTTTAAGGTTTAACCTTTAATATACCCAAATGTGGTGTTTTAATCATTGTAGTGACATAATACCAACTGTTTTTAAAAAGTTTAGTCATTTATAAGCGTATTATACCTTAAAATACTTGTATAAATGTAATAATTGTTGCATTTCATAAAATGATATTAAATGTGATACTCAACCCTGTGAAAAAACACATCTAAAATGATATTAAGTACTTTTAGAATCGCAATGTTACAAAAATGTAGTAAAATTTCTATATTTGGTAAAAATCCACTATAAGGGTATTGAAAACGTTTTTAGTAATATAGAACCCTTATAGTGGATTTTTCCAAAATTTTAAATTATTTAGTTTCTAGGGTTTCTGCTTTAAAGTTTAGCATTTAATATACCAAAATGTAGTGTTTTAATCATTTTAGGGACATAACACCAACCGTTTTTAAAAGATTTAGTCATCTATAAGTGTATTATACCTTCAAATACTTGTATAAATGTAATAATTGTTGCATTTCACAAAAATATGTGATACTCCACCCTTAAACGTGAAAAAACTCATCTAAAATGATATTAAGTCCTTTTAGAATCGCAATGATACAAAAATGTAGTAAAATTTTCATATTTGGTAAAAATCCACTATAAGGGTATTGAAAACGTTTTTAGTAATATAGAACCCTTATAGTGGATTTTTCCAAAATTTTAAATTATTTAGTTTCTTGGGTTTATGCTTTAAGGTTTAACCTTTAATATACCCAAATGTGGTGTTTTAATCATTGTAGTGACATAATACCAACTGTTTTTAAAAAGTTTAGTCATTTATAAGCGTATTATACCTTAAAATACTTGTATAAATGTAATAATTGTTGCATTTCATAAAATGATATTAAATGTGATACTCAACCCTGTGAAAAAACACATCTAAAATGATATTAAGTACTTTTAGAATCGCAATGTTACAAAAATGTAGTAAAATTTCTATATTTGGTAAAAATCCACTATAAGGGTATTGAAAACGTTTTTAGTAATATAGAACCCTTATAGTGGATTTTTCCAAAATTTTAAATTATTTAGTTTCTTGGGTTTATGCTTTAAGGTTTAACCTTTAATATACCCAAATGTGGTGTTTTAATCATTGTAGTGACATAATACCAACTGTTTTTAAAAAGTTTAGTCATTTATAAGCGTATTATACCTTAAAATACTTGTATAAATGTAATAATTGTTGCATTTCACAAAAATATGTGATACTCCACCCTTAAACGTGAAAAAACTCATCTAAAATGATATTAAGTCCTTTTAGAATCGCAATGATACAAAAATGTAGTAAAATTTTCATATTTGGTAAAAATCCACTATAAGGGTATTGAAAACGTTTTTAGTAATATAGAACCCTTATAGTGGATTTTTCTAAAATTTTAAATTATTTAGTTTCTAAATGTATCTTATCTCTAAAATACTTGATAAAAAAAATGTCCAGTTTCAGATTGCTACAAAAAGGTTCTTATTATATTATGTATCACATTAAACGTTGTATTTATGAAGAGAAAAATGCAATTCTTTTTTTAGGTGTTTAATTTTCAATATGACACACGCCAAGGGGAACAAACAAGGGAGAAACTAAGAAGCGGTTTATGTAGTATATACGTAACATTAATTTGGTAAACCACACATAAACCACATACCCTGTTGGACATTTTTGTTTGTACTAATAATGTTTGTTGAATGATCTTTTTATTGTTTATGTTGTGATGATTCAATATAGATGGTGTTTTGATGTTATGTACGATAAAAACACTACGTTCCTCACACCCTCTTACAAACAAATCGTGTTTTAAATGTACATACAAACACCAACACCCTCACTCTACATCAACTAGCGTATGTCAGAATCTAAAAGCCGGACTATTTGCATTCAATATTTGTTGTGCTACATAATGTAATAAGAATCTTGAGACTCCATGTATACAAGTTTATATTAATATAGTAAACGTATATAAAACCACAAGTATGAAAATAATACAAAAATGACTAGCTCGCCAAGTAGAAAATTAAATCACATAACCTCGTAAGCCCATAAATAAGCTTAAAGTAACAAACATATGAAATTGTGTTTGGTTTGTGGGTGAGATCGGGATTAGAAACCAAATTAAACTAACCGAACTCAATCCTTATAAATCCATCTTAATAACAAATCCATCATAACAACACACACCATCACATAAACCCTAGAAAATAACTATTTAAAATGTCAAATAACATTCCATTTGATATCCAAATGGAAATCGTTAAAAAGGTGTTTGATGTCAAGTCATTGATTCGATTTAGGTCGGTTTCTAAACCATGGAAGTCTTTTATCGACAGCTCCGAGTTTATCAAATGTTACGGCACCCTCCACACGCAGCCACATAGTTTTATTCTAAGGTACAAAATACGTTATCTTTATGTAGCAGATGAGGTAAAGTACATTCGTTTAGTAGAAGATGATAAGAATGAAACTTTTAAGGTAAAAGAACAAGAGTTAGCTCCTGTTGTTGTTTCTCCGTTCATTAAACAATTTTCTACTACAAAATTTGTTGGTACTTGTCATGGATTATATATTATTTCATTTGGTTATATATATTAAAAAAACAGTGTTACTCATGATGTTCGCCTATACAAATTTACAACTATGTGTACTTATTTTCATGCAAAATTTCTTTATGTATCATCGAGGATACACTATGGGGTTACCACCACTACCAGGATCACTCCCTCGCACCATTAGACGAGCCTAAAAACAAGATGTTGAGATGAACCCTAGAGGTTAAACTAATGAGTAGGTTGTAAAAACGTTTGAAAAATGTGGTGCATTGTACTTAAATGCGTAAAAAACCCTCGTGAAAGACATATAAAATGTGCCAAGAGTTTAGTATCACATTTTGCCACATAAGGTAGTTCTTAACCGTATGTTGACTGTTCTGACCTGCGACTAAACAAAAAACCAAAATCTCCACCAAGATAAAAAAATTACGGGATAAACAAAAGCCAAGCAAACTAAGATACCATTATCTTGGGGCTGACTCGACCCGGAATGTTTTGACCCACCCTAAAAAGTGCCCATTTAACCCCCTTTTCATCATTTCACCACATAAAAAACAATAAAGCAGTTGCACGTATGAAATGCTTACTATTTTCATAAGGTCCAACAAGCGTGAAATTTATAAGCTCATACGGTCCAAACAAGCCCCTTCCAAGAAATACCCATGTGGTAAAAATGCCTCGAATCATCAAAACCTCATTTCTACTAAAAGTATTTAAATGTTCGGTATCAAATTTAGGAAAAAGTTTAAGATAAGATAACATTCTCAAACGAGGTCCTTTTATCCCACATAATCGAGTGAATAGATAGTTGATAAAATTCCAAACTGAGAGAACTAGTGACATATTCCTGGAATTCATCGTGATATGGTTGAAAATAAGCACAAAAACAAGTCATTGGTGAGCCTTGAAACATACACAAAGTATTTGTCTGTGGGTCATGGTTGAGTTTCAATAGTATCTCTTTCTGACATCTTTTCAAGAATGTGCTCAAGCTCCCGGACCACATCTAACATTGATGGTCTTTTGTCGGGTTTATCGTTGCAACATCAAAGAGCTAAAGATACAAACTTTGCAATACATTCTGAAGGGTATTAGCCCATTCTGTTATCCCTGATTGAGAACATTCTCCCTGTTTGATTAGATATTTTGGACGAAAGAGTGTTTTGGGTATACCCAGAAAGCTACCCATTTGATGCTCTAGTGATATGGGTCAAACAGGCTTAAAAGTTGCCCTAAGTGTACCTAAAATGCATAAAATCTCTTTAATAAACAAATTTGATTATTACTGAAGTTATATAAATATTGAATTCATACTTGACACGCCGGTTATTTTATACAACCATACAAGTATAAATTAGGGTAAAATGTGTCTAGGGTCAACACAACCTGTGATAAAAATAGTCTTTTTGAAATGAACCCATTTTGACCCGTGACCCAACTCGTCCATTTTGTTTCGCTAATTCAAAGAAACATTCTTTTCTTTTGGTCATAAACTATGCTTCCTTGTTATTTATAGCAATCTTGCGGGTTTCTGCTATATTGTCAAGTCAAGGTTCAATGAGCTCGACGGGCTGCGGCATAGAATCCCGAACCCCACAGCTTCTGCAGGTCTTACTGGCTGGAGTGCTTTTTCCACAAGAGGTGCTTAATTTATACAATATTAAAACTTAGTGTACACTCATAATGATGATAGTACACTTGTAATAAATCATGTGGTATGGCAGAGGTTAAGTGGGGCCTCCGGAACGGCAATGAACTGGCAAGGAGCTCCAGCTAGTCCTAGTTCATACACAGTGAAGCAAATCCTGCGGTTAGATATTCCTGTTGACTCTTTCCATTTGTCAAACATACCTTTTCAATTGTCACGTTTTAGTCATAACACTTTGTTTTAACTACATCTTATTCATTAAGATGATATATTCCTTTTGGATTTTGGTTTAAATTTATTGGCCGGCTTCTGGGACCTAGAAGTAATCCACTAAAATGTTTAGAAGCTACAACAGGGTGTCGTGTGTATATACGCAGAAAAGGGTCAATCAAGAATCCCGATAAGGTTCTATAGCTGTATAACATAAAGATTTATATAATCTGATTTCATGTGGTTTTTGAATCTGATATTTGACTTTGTATCTTATGCTATGTAATAGAAGATAAGCTAAGAGGAATCTAACATTTGATCGAGGCTGATTTACCACAAAGCGTTCTTGACTATAAACTTAGTTTGTTGCACAACTTAATTATCCATGTCCCCATTTTTGTTTATTTAGTATCAGGACGAGTCCGAATATCATATCAAACAACGACGACTTTGAAAGCTAGCCACGCTAAACTCAAATTTCAGAGACGGGAGTCCCGGTCGAAGTGGCAGCATGTCACCATTCAACACAAGTGGCATGAAACGTCCCAATCAAAAAGGATAGCGCAAACAGGCACGCTGTAAGCTCTTTATAGTGACTCAAGTACTCTAGTTGGTGGTCAGATATTAACAGCTCCAGTATTTAAGAGCATTACTTCAACAACAAAAAAAAGGATCATTTGCCTCTGCGATTCAAAGGATCATGTTTCCTTAACCAAGCAAAAACAGTTGTGCAAAATACTATTAGAAACATCAACTATATTGTGTATACAGCGTTTGTTTTACAAGCTTGCTGTTAATGATCAAGGTTTTTTTGGGTTGTGGAAGTACCGAGTCATATGCACATTGACATATCGGTAGTTTACTATGAAAATGAAATGCTGGGGAGACTTGTGCTGCTCATACCAACACAGTCCCCTGGGTTTTTCATGAGCCCCTATGGAAACGCCCACTACAATTATACAGCTACTTACGTCCCTGTGTAAACAATTTACAAGGTAGCTCTACGATTTCGACAGTGGAGTCCGCTTAAAATCCAAAGTCCGTGAACTTTTAAAACATCGACTTGACATAGAATGCAACTTATAGTGTGAAAAATATGTAATATAAATAATCTTAAAAAAGAACTTTAATTTAATTAATTCATAGTTGTTAATGTTAGCAAAAACCCACAACCAAAAACATTTTCATATAGACCATGTTATACTGGCACAACAGTAAAACTGATTCTGTAATGGAAATATTCCAAAATACAGCAATATTCATTCCAGAATCACATGAATTTCTACGAGAATCAAATGTTGGATAATAACCGCCGCAAAAACACAGTAAACCTTCACAGTTACGAACTATTGTTGGTTGAGAGTGCTGAGCCAATATTGTTAAATTTCAGTTACATTCATTTATGTTGCGCAAAACTCGTGACTATTTCCAAACATCACCAAACCACTAATAATGCCTTTACTCCTCTAATGAATGCAGGTGCAATAATAGCACGATTGCATTGCAGCCTCCCTAGTTGTACTCAACTGATATAAGCATTGTTGGCCGTGGCTCTATTTCTACTTTCTGCCATGTTACTCTACACTTTGTCTAGCAAAACTCATGACTATTTCCAAACATCGCCTAACCACTAATAATGCCTTTACTCCTCTAATCCTGAGTTGTGATGATTTCCATTTGGATTTCAAATGGAATTTATCCGACATTGTTGTCTAGGGTTTATGCTAACTTTTGAAATAGGGTTGAAATAATGAACAGAAAAAAAAAAAAAAAAAAAAAGGAAAAAAAAAAAAAAAAAAATAAAAAAAAAACCAAAGAAAAAAAAAAAAAACAAAAAAAAAAAAGAAAAAAAAAAAAAAAAAAAACTAAAAAAAAAAGAAAAAAAAAAAAAAAGAAAAAGAAAAAAAAAATAAAAAAAAAAAAAAAAAAAGAAAGAAGCAACAAAAAACTGAAAAGGTGGGTTTTGGAGAAGGAGGTGTGGATTTTGGATATGGTTTTGGAAGGCCGTCGTGAAAGCGCCGAAGAATGCGTTGGGTAGTGTTTTGTTGAAAATGAAAATGGGGAAATTTGGGGGGCGTTTATTTACGTAAGTGTTCGGAATAACTACTTCATCTCCTACAATTAGTGGGTGATATTGATTTTTGGTTTTTTTCTTTTCTTTTTTTATAACACAAGGCTCGGGTTTCTGCTCATACTGCCGTCGGTGTTATTGACGTTGTGATACCCCTCCCCCCCTCCCAATTGTCCAACGGCGTTGAGCCGTGGGTTGCTCCACCAACGTCTAAAGAGACACACATCAAATTTTTTTTTTTTTTTTTCGGATTTATTATGTATGTATGTGATTTTTTGGTGTGTGTCGAGAGTGTGTGCATGTACACTCTCTGTGTAGAGTGCGTTTGCGCGTATGTGTGGTTGACAAAGGTTAAATATAAATTTGGCTTTTTTCATCTTAGTCCTTGTAGTTTTCTTTTGTTTCTATTTAAGTGTAGTTTTCTTTTGCAAAAGTAAAAAATATAGGTTATTTTAATTTTTTAACTTTTAATAAAATTGTTATTTTGTATTTTAATTTGGTATTTGAAAATAATTTGTTTAATTAACTAGAAAAGAAAAAGTGAATCCCAAAAGAGTGTTGTTATGGGGGTGTTATGATTGTAAGTCTTTTTTTTTTTGTTAGTGTTAAAATGTTAATGTTGATGTGGCGGTATTATGGTGTTATGATACCTGAGCCTCTTACAATAGTTGTCTTAATTCTTTTTAGTTATGCGTAAT
>BQNB010039130.1:0-19035 GCA_026074375.1 Tanacetum coccineum | reverse complement strand
TTAGATTTACGTAGAGACCCTTCTTAAAACATTGAGGACAATGTTCAGTTCTAGTATAGGGGGATCTATCGATTTGATTTTTCCTGTAGCCGTTGTTTTCGCGTAATCCCGTTTTTACCACCAAAATACCAAAATAATTTAAAAATTTTCAAAAATAAAATAAGTGTTTTGTCACAATTTTGACTTTCCTGCTGGGTAGAATAAGAATACATTTTGACTCGATCGAGCGTGTTGAGCTCTAGCTTGTTCCTTAACTTTTAGACTAAGCATTCGCGGATCTTTTTATTAAAGATTTTAAATTTGCGAAGAACGAGAAATGATAGAGTTAATTATGAGTTAGATGCTAAACAAGGATTAGTTGGAAATCTTAAGAGCTCATAAGTGTAGTTTATGGCTTTTCTCTCCCATAAGCTTCTAACCGGACTAATAATACGTGCTCTCTTTGAAAATTAAACTTAAATCAACAATTTTTGAAGTATAGTCGATATCAATAATTTTAGTTCAAATTTATACTTAAATTTTCTAAAAAGAAATTTTCTCTATATCGTGGTATTATATGTTAAAAAAAGATGAAAATGTGGTAATAATAATAATAATCTGTGAGCTGATAAAAGTTTACTGCATCTTGCCGACTCACAACCGATGTTGCAGTCTTCTAAATAAGGCACATAGTAATTATCCGAGACTGATAAAAGTTTGTTGCATCTTGCCGGCTCACAACCGATGTTGCAGCCTTCTAAAAGGTCGAGGATTTCATTAGTTTAAAGGATGTGTAATTATATTAAGTGTAGTAAATGTGATTTAATAAATATAGGGAAAATCTCTTTTTTTTAAATTTAAATATTTGAACTAAGACTATTTCGTTTTAAGTTGTGATTTTATGTATATACGGGAAATCCAAGGGTGTTGAAACCGAAGGTCCGTGAGTCCCGATACTAGTCTCTGTGGGGTGTCAAAATCCTGGTCACTTAGCCACAAGGTTGGGATGTGCCGAGACGAAAGTCGCTACATGGGATGATCTCGCCTTCAAACTCATTACTTTTGGGTGGAACGTGAAGCATAGAAATTTTGCAAAACGTTTGATCTATGGTTGAAATTCGAAATAAGCACATTCACCTAAGATATAATAATTGCCGGGAGCGAAAAGTTTCACAAGGTACAAGTATGAGTAGTGTTAGCATCTTAACTTATATTTAATGGTGATTTCGTTTTTAAGCTTGGTTTGGGGCAAGTGAAAAGTCGGGGACGATGAATTTATCTTTTTAGGCATTTTAGGATTAAAATGCGTCTTGTTCTATGACCCTCAAGTTATAAAAATAACGAAAGTCAAACACGTTAGTTAGTTGCTTGAAATGAAAAGTACAAAAAAATGAGAAAAAGGGAAAAATACAAAAATATGTGTGGGAATAAGTGTGAATATTTAAAAATGGTCAAAACGGGGCTTTTCAAAACTTATGATTCTTTAATTTCCCTTGATGAACACTTAGCTACTTTTCGAGGTAATTAGTCGAGGGGGATTGAGATTCTTGGTTTTCTAAGTGTTTACTTATAGCATTGCGTGAGGACACGGCAATATCTTAGTATGGGGGATTTTGGTATGTGCTTAATTACACATACCTTTGACCTAATAAAACGTGCTTAAAAGACTAAAAACATACCAAAAATACATTGTATTTGTGTGTTTTGCATTTGTATTGTGCAGGTAACGGATATCAACAAAAAGGACAAAAATCAAGTCAAAATGGACAAAACTGAGCACGGGAATAGAAAGAACGTGAAAAGCTAAAAAGTCAAAGTCAACAAAAAGTCAAAAGTCAAAGACAAAGCCAAAAAATGAACTTCTTTACCTTTCATTTCAACCTTTCACACAACATCTCCTTTACCAAACATCCCCTAACCCTAACCGGCTTCTTCATCACAGCCGTTCTCCTCACTACCGTAATTTCTCAATTAACCAACACCATTTCTTCAGTTAATTTCTCTTATTCAGGTATTCCCAATTCACATCTTTATTCTTTTAAATTATATGTATTTTATTTCCTATCATTTGCTCTTTGTGACTGGTTTTAGATACGAATTAACATAAAGGTTGATTGTGTTTCTACATTTCTTGTAATTCATTTATATTTTTTTATTTAATGAATAAGCAGTGCTTGATAAAATTGTTTAAAGTCAAATCCAGAGTGATTTGCATAAGCAAACAATCCCTCTTTTATACATATTATTATTAAAGATGGTTATTGATAATTTGGTTGGTCATGTGGGCCGCTATCTTACCAGGTTTATGAGAAGGCTTTTTTCTTTTTTTTAGATAATTTGTTTCCTTTCTTGGCTTGTTGTAGTCTTTGTTCTTTATCATTTTGTTTCCATTATGCTACTTTAGGTTGATTAGTTGGGTTTGTTTGTTGGTCCTTCTCACTTTAACTTAATATTGATAAGTTTGGTGGTGGGGGGATGCTTGTATTGTAACCATTTGTACTCTTGATTTGGTTCTATTAAATTTGTGTCTACTCAAAAAAAGTATAAATTGTGTTTGAAGTGTCTTTTATATTTAAACCTCATATTTAGGTTAGTGTTGGGATGTAGTTTACACATTATCGGCTTTTAAAGGGATGTATGATGTTGCTTATTGAAAAAACATGTATAGGTGATGTTTGGGATGCTTTTTTTAAGCGGCTTAAAGCTTATATAGGCTGGTTGGTATTTTGCTTCGTGAACATTCTTATATATATACCAACTACATCATTCTTTACTGAAATCCCCCACGTCTTCCCGTTTTGTGACTTTGCAACATAGTGTAGTTTATGTTTTTTACTAATATTTGCTTACATAAGTTGCTCTGATTTGGTCTCTTTGAGGCTTGAGTTGTGACGATCTAAGATAAGATGCCAAACACCATGAATAAAAACTTTATGTTAATGTAAAGAATAGCAAATGTCCATACAATGCTAATGAAATAACATCGTCAACGCGTTAATACAACAAGCAGAATAGGTGTGGTGGATTTTTATTAGTTTTTTTTTATGTTAACTGATGATGCAAAGCAATAAAATAACGTGAGTGTCCTGGGCTTAAGGTGATTTATAATTATTGCAGGTATTAATTCTGAAAGCCTAATGGATAGCTATGAAATTTTTTTGGGCCATTTGGCTCTATTTCTCTTTAATGAGAATTATGTAATGAGGTAATAATGTTCATATTATTATCCATCAGTTGAAACCGTCCAATGTTGAATTTTTATTAACATTTTTGGATTAATAGTTGTACCAATATGTATTGTACATCCTATTTAGGACACACAAATATAAAAAAAGTAAAAAGAAAGTAAAAATTGCTTTGGTTTTTCGTGATGCAGGTTGTTGTGTTGTTTGTATAATCTGTGGCTTTATTTTAACTCCAATAACTGCAGGCAATTTTGGCAAGTAGCTCAGAAGTGCCATCAGTATTAAAGTTCTTGCAACGGAGGAAATAGAAGCAAAGAAGGTAAGTATGCCAGTGATAAATAACCAAACTAGTAATTCCTTCAAGTTGAATAAAGTAAATACACATCAAATGGTTTCAATTAAGAAATACAGAGGTAGAGTTTATAACAATTCACTCTGATTGGGGTTGCAGTATTATCTTAATTGTCAAACGGGTTTCAATGGTAGAATGTCCCCCTAAGTGTATATAATATGTATGTACAAGGGCGTGAATGCGTGAAAGTAAAAGAATATTGTGTACCTGGATAGTCCTAATTGATGAGATTCAATTAATAAAGTCTTAGAGATTTAAGGAGGCTTTTAATTTATTAACATGTATGTCAAGTTCTCTATAAGCATTATAAATGGTTGACTGTTAAAATTTTGATCTTTTTAGGCTTTAAAACTCATATGATAAGACAAACTAAAGGTCAGGAAGTTGCCAGCAACAGATTCTCACATTTTAACCACTCGCTTCTCTCATCTACCCGACTCTGTCAAACCAAATATCATCAAACCCGATATCACAAAGCATCATCCGTGGTGGAAAACTTCACATTCTAAACCAATCACGTGAAAGAATGGAATCCACTCCAACCCCAAGGAAAGCTTGAGTCCAACAAGTGGGTAGTAAAGTACCAAATTAACCCCCTTACGGTTGAATTCTAACCTGTGTAAAAAAAATCCGTATGAACTGACTAAAAAATTGTACAAAGTATATCACTATATCTTATGCTAACTATGATATTGTATTGGTCTGTGAGAATGAATGTGAGAGGCTCAGCTGACAGAAGGATGCAAGAAGATCGTATGGCTGAATTACGGGGTTAATGTGCTTTCTTAAAAAAACTGGTGATGGATCTAAAGAGACTAATGGAGAATTGTGGGGAACGTAATGTCATCTTAATTGTACCTCAACAAAACACCGGGTTCTTTTTTGGATTCAAAATAATGAAGGAATTAATAGGAGAGCTACAAGTTCTCCAATAGCTTCTCAGACAGTAAATTTTTTTTTGCATTAGCATATAATCCACCTCAATATCTATAAAGGATAAGCACAACTCTATACTCGTATTACACTCTTGATGAAATAAATGGATTTTCTTTCAAACCCATTAAAAAGCTCAAATACACTTCTGAATTGCATATTTATAAAAATTCACAGGTCTTTTAATAGTTTGTGGTCACAGGATGTTCGTGGTGATCCAGATTCAGGAATTGGCGGTCATTGGCAGTCTTCAGATTCAGGTAAGGCATAAGTTATATTAATACTGCGTGTGCATTGGCGATCTTCAATTCAGGCTTGCATGGCGGTCTTCAGATTCAGGCAAGCTTTTACTAAGAATGTATTGCGTGTATAATACTTGGAAGGTTTAAAGTTTATATTAATAGGTTATTCGAGATATTAATATAATATTGAGCCTTTAAAGAATTCATATGTTTATGGCGTCCAGAGAAATTAGTTCTCCTTCGTGGTAAATACTGTACGAATACAAGAATGTTTTAATACTAAAAAATTTTGTTTCTGCACTTTTGCAATTTAAACATGGATAGCAGTACATGCATTCTTTCAATGAGAACCTTCCAAGTCTAGCCTTTGAAAATTAGTACTGCTCGCTGCCAATACAACATTAGTACTGATCCTTGAAAATTAGTGCTGTCTTTGTACTGCTCCTTGAAAATTAGTGTTGCCTTTGAAAATTAGTACTGTTCGCGGCCAATACAACATTAGTACTGCTGCCTTTCGTGATATATAGGCCTTTCATCATACCATATGTGATATAACACATGTATATCTGTGTATGAAATTCTTGGTTGATATCTTTATCGTCCGTTATTGCAGGCCCCCTCATCATGATTTCTCTTTGATGGACATTCTTCCAGGAAAGTCGACAAGGTACGCAATTTAGAAAACTTCTTTCACATAATATACTTGCATCAAATCCTGGATTACCATTACGATTAAGGACATTCATCTTCTTATACATAATATCCGGTGCAATTTATCCCACTAGACAATAACTTCGCATAAAGATTATTTTAAGTTTAGTATTTTGTGATGCTTAATCGTCCGGTTCATGTTTGTTTTTGCTGTTGCAGCTAAAAATTTGACTCTTGGGTACGTTGGGTAAATCTTTAATATTTGATGATAGACGAGCAATAGCCGAATCTTAATAACAATTCACAGGACACATCAGCATACTATTGTAAGTGTATCAAGTATAATTAAGAGCATTATAGCTCTTATATAATTTGATTAGCAAGTTTCTCTATTGCAACAATATGTATACTGATTACATTTTGGAGTGAAGCACACATGGAAAAGTCGCTCGCATTGCCTATGCGAGAGGCACGGGTTTCGACTTCCCCCGCACTTACTAATAATAAAAAATTCCATGTGGCCATTGGGGGGAACAATAGTCACACAAAATACATATATTTTACTATGAGATTTACAAAGCATATGGTCACACTTATTTAACGCTTTTTGGCCACTGTATTGGTTACTTGTATGTGACTAAATACCCCACAAAAAACCAGCTATTGTGTGACTAAATCAGTAGCAAAGGGCCACACAAACATAAAGATCATGTGGCCAATTGATGAACATAATCACACTCTATTAACACTTTTGACACTTTTATGCATAGTTGTAAGTGACTAAATACCGAAAAAAAACATGCTATGTGTGGCTAAATATTACAAAAGGTCCACAAACTCAAATTCATGTGCCATTGGCGATCAATATTCACCACAAAATACACATTTCTTCAATTAAACACCATATGGTCACACTATTAACACTTGAGGTCACTTTAATGCCTAGATTGTATGTGGACGCATACCCAAAACAAACATGCTTTGTGTGGCAAAATATCACAAAAGGTCCACAAACATAAAATTCATGTAGCCATTGGATGAACAATAGTCACACAAAATACACATTTCTTCACTTTAAACACCATATGGTCACACATATTAACACTTTTGGCCACTCTATGTTTAATTATATGTGACTAAATATACAAAAAACATGCTTTGTTGGTTGTACATTGTTTACAGTCACTAAATTAATAAACCTATTAATTCCCACACAAAAAAACGAGGATATCGGACACTAAAGCTTTTTATGTGTGACTAACTCGAATGCGAACCGTAGTGACCTACGGCCGCGCGACCTTTTTGTCCACACACGAAACTTTTCGCGTGTGTGTACAATATGTATAAGTCCACACATTTTTGTGAGACCAATACCACTTTTAGTAATAGTGCGCGAGGACATACGCAAAATCCATAGTAGGGGGGATTTTGGTATGTGCTTAATACACAACCAATTACCCTAGGAAAAAGGTGCCTAAAAGACTAAAAACATACCAAGAGTACATTGTATTTGTGTGTTTTGCATTTATATTATGCAGGTAAAACGGATATCTAAGAAAATGACAAAAACGAAGCCAAAACGGACAAAACCGAGCACGGAATGGAAAGAGTGTTAAAAGTCAAAAAGTCCTAAGTCAACCAAAAAGTCAACCCTCGACAAAGTCAAGGACAAAGCACGAAGCATAACCGAAGAAAACTTAATGCCCACCTTACCCCATCTAATCTAATGGGCCGGTGCAGCCCCTTAAGTGTATAATGGCAAGACTTAATACAAGCAAATAAGCCCGAAATCCAAAATTGGCCCAAACCCCCCTTTCTAATAACAAACAGCCCAATCCCTAAGAGCCGCAAATCATTTAATGTAAAGACTTAACAGCCATTCCACACTGTGTTAGTCTTTAATTTCACCAACATTGGACCATCATTGCAATAAGAATATACAACTTCAGGGACTGAAGTTGTATAAATCCACAAACATTTTCACCACAAGGATTGTGGGTGTAAAACAACTATACAAAATGAGGGACCTAACCTGCCAAACCCACAAACCTTTTACCCAGTTAAACAAAACAAGTTTTCTCGCCAATTTTCGCGCCTTTACAATCACCCCTGTCACTCACACCTTTCTACAGTACCCCACACAAAACCATCCCTTTCCCTTTAACTCCACTTCAATCACATAGGGCAATTGCCATGATGGCAATCCCCCAACACCCTATTACTTCAATGAAAAAAGACAAGAAAATCAGTGTTTTGATCACAAGACTTGGAGAACACACATTTTGGACGACTGAGATGACTTTTGGGACTCACTCACACAAGAAACACAAGTGCTTAAATGTCTCACAGAACAAGCACAACAAGAAGCCCAAGACTTAGAAGATCTTAGTATAAGTAGAAGTCCATTGTAGCTTATTTTGGGGTGTCAAGTCTTGTTTTAACTAATTTGACCATTTTTAGTACTGTCATTTAAATTTTAAAGCATTGTAATCTTTTTCAAGTTAATGAAATATTAAGTTCTTCTTTAAATATTGTCATTACATAGTAATTCTTTTAAATCCTGTATTAAGCACTTTACATAAGCTATTGTTTCTTCAAAGCCTATATAAAAGCTTGTTTTCATATCTGTCTTAAAAATCATAAAAATTTACCAAAAATCACAAAAATTTGTCACTCATTTTGGAGCAAGGTAAATCATGGATGGCCTTGGTTTAGTGCTTCTTGGGAAGCTATAGGATGTATAAGCTGTTTTGAGTGCTTATTCTCTTGACAAAAGCTTTGGACCTTTGTGAGTTCTCATTTTCCATTTTCTGCTTATTTACTGTTCATCAGCTTATTACTGCTTACTTCCTGCTTATGATTGCTTATTTATTTATATTTTTGCCTTGTTTGTCATTAATATTGCTTATAAGTCATTTAGTTTACGTTTTCAATTAACACTGATCTTAATAGCTCAAATCTGCCAATTTGTTGTTTGCTTATTTAAGTGCTTATTTCTGTTTTCATAGTGCTTAATATTGCTTGACATTAGTTGTTTGCCATCCGCTCTCAAAATTTCTTGCTTAAATCTTTATAAATCAGTTCAAAAATAGATTTAAGAAACTTAAAGGGGTGTTTGGTTTAAGATTGAAAATGGGTCAAAAGAGTTTTTAAACTGGTTTGGGTCAAAAGGTCTTCAGTTAAACAAGCTTTTTAAGTCATCTAATCTGTTTTAAAAGGTTCATAAAGATTACAAAGCAAGTTTATGAGGTGTTGTTTATAATCCGCGCTGAATCTATGCATTTAAAAACTTTTCAAACTGTTTCTTTTTAATCTATTAAAAGTGTTGTATAAAAGGTTTTGGTTATCCTTTCACTTAGTTTAAATGCAGTGGAAAAGAAGTGTAATGTATGGTATAGTTTGTAACTTCAATCAGTCAGTGCATCTTTTAGATTTAAAGTTTAAAAAGTCAATTTCGATCACAAATTTAGATAAGACAAGATTATTGTTTTTATATGGTTTCTGGTTTTTTACACATAAGCTCATTGGTGTACCAAGTCAATCTGTTTCAGCTTATTCTACATTTTTAACTTATTTTAGCTAGCTTAAATTAGGTCTGCATATAGCAAATTGTTTTTAGAAAGAAAACCAAAAAAGTGCAATCTGTGTGAGCAACCCTTTTCTTAAGCCTTTTTCATAGCTCAAATGTGTTTCAAAATGTTTTTTGATTGATGATTATTATAGCTTATTGTTCAAGCTTTTTAGGGGTATAAGCTGTATAGCCATAAGGATCCATTAGGTGGCTTAAAATTAAGCCCCCCCCAAAAAAGTGCCCTTGTGCTGTTTTGAATGAGACCAATTCTTAAACCCAAAGTGCTTATTTGCCCTTATTTTATGCTTTTGGGCTTGTAAGGAATTGCTTACTCTTGTATCTATTTGCTTATTAGGTTAGTTTTAAGTCATTCTAGCTTATTTTACTTAGGTTAAAGCTTATTTGAGCTCTTTAGCATTTCTAGTCTAAAATTTAGTTTAAAAAGCCTTTTAAGGAATTCTGTCATTTTTTTAGTTTAGCTTATTTTCTTTGCTTATTTATGTTCCCATTTGCTCATTAGGTGTAGCTTATAGCATGTGTTAGTTTCTTTTTCTCTAGCTTATTAAGACAAACATTTGCCATTTATGTCCGATTACTGTAATTAATCCTTCTGTCACTCTTTTTAGCTTATTTCTGACTTATTTTTTAAGTTTAAAAAAAAATTTCATTAGTTGTGTGTTTTACAGCTTAATAATAAGCTGTTGTAAAAAAATTTAGAAAAAAAAAAAAAAAACAAAAATGGAAGGTGGAAGTTCCAAGGAAGAGCTAGGCCACGAACCTTTGGACCTCAACACCCTCAACCTCTTACTACACACACTGCACTACACACTCGCCCTTGGGTCTTTTTCAGTTTTCTTTTGCAAAATTTATTATTTACCCCCTTTTTAGTCATTTAAGCTATAAGCCCGTTTTTGCTTATTTCCGGTTTATTTAAATAAGCTGTTCCACCCATTTTAATTTTCCTAGATCAAGCACTGTTTAAAGGACTTTTCAGAATTTTCCAAGATCGTTTAATATTTTTAATTAATTTTTCTTATTAAAACTGTTTTTAATTCATATTAAATAATATAAAAATAAAAAAATAATTCTTTTTTTTAATTTTCTTTTATCGTTTAGGACTTAGGAAAATTAAATTTGCATCCGTAGGGTTAAATTTTTAGAATTTTGATTTTTAAAGAACGGGATTTAATCCCGTTATTGTTTTTAGGTTTTAAGCTTTTAGTTGCTTCGTTTTTTAGGTTTCTTTACTTTTCTTGCTTATTATCATAGAAATAAGAATCCAAACCCAAAAACTTTAAAATCATTCAAAAACGCGATCACGAACTTAATCCCGATTCTCAATTCACACCTCGACGGGAAACGACCTGGGAAATGTTAGATTTTGCTTTGGTCAAATGTAATTTCTTTGAATCTTTTGGAATACGTATACTATATATTATAATTACCCCTAAAAAGGTGGTTATCAAGCCTAAATGAGTCACAAAGGTTAAGCTATGATAATCGACACACAGTTTTGAGGGAAAAAGTAAGCAAAAGAAGAAAAAAATAAGCAAAAATTAATGGGCTATAAATTTAAGTCATACTATTTATGAAAGAAAATGTAAGCTACAAAGGATTTATGATGGGCTAAATCTTGTAGACCAAAACAGAATGAAGATTTTTAGATCAAAAGTAAGTAAGAAAATTAAGCCGGACCTAAAAGCTATAGAGTAAGTCAAAATAAGCTCAAACAAAACCACAAATCACTAAACTCACCCCCTAGCTCTTGATACCAATTATAGGTTCCTATAATACTTCACACATACAATATCTTTGAGAGAGAAAGCTAGAGAGAGAGAATGGATGGAGAGAACATAGAAAACACACATAAAGTATGTGTAAAAATGTGGAGAGGGTTTAAATACTTAGAATGTATGGGCTAGGCCGGGCTTTCCTTAGGCTTTCTTTAAGTTGACCCGATTAGCTTACTAACTATTACATATTATAGACTACGAGCTAATTAAGTAAATACGTGGAGTGACCGATCCTTTTTTGGATTCCTAACATTTTTATATTTACATATAATACATAGGATACATAACGAGCTACCACCATTACTCGTCTTCTTATTCTGTCAGACTTTTCAGCGTTTCAGGATACATACTTCTCATTATAAGCTTGTTGATAAGAAACTCAAGTCGTTCTTGTCCTAATACCTTGGTAAAGATATCTGCCAGCTGATATTCTGTTTTGATGAAGTATAACTCAACCACCCCCATTTTATACTTGCTCCTTGATGAAGTGGTATCTGATGTCAATATGCTTGGATCGAGAATGTTGGACGTTGTTATACCATAAAGCAATGGCACTTTTGTTATCGCAGTACAAAGGTATTTTGTTAAACCCAAGGCCATAGTCAGTTAATCGTGATCTCATCCAAACTACTTGAGCACAACATCTTGACAAGGCATGATTAGGTTTAAATTACACCTTTTTAAATATAATAATATATAATAAAATATATATAATAAGGATAATCTAAAAAAAATCAATAAGACCGAGAGTAGTAAAGGATATTCCCGGGTCGTAGTCCCAACGAGGAGCGAATTGGAAAGTCGAGAGTCGGTTTGGTATTTGATGTTTGAATAGAACAAGATTTGGATTGGATTTCTAAATCTACGGGAAAAATAAAGCAAACTATACTAAAAACGAGAAAATCACACAAATTATGCTAAAAACGATATCGGGACACTAATAACGACACACTAAAAACCCTAATTTCTCGAAATTTGGCTTAAATTGATTTTTTTCACTTTTAATGGACCTAAATTGACTAAAAAGGAAGTTTAAAGAAATCTAGAACGAAAACGGATTTAAATTGAGTTCAAAAACGAGAAAACGAAAACGGGGTTTTAATCTCGTTCTTTAAAAAACGAAATTTTGCAAAAATGACCCTGCGAAAGTAATCCAAATTTTCCTAGATGCAAAATGATAAAAGAAAATTTTCAGAAAAAGAATTTTATTTTTTTTGATTTTATTTTATTTTTTTATGAATTAAAAACTAAATTAACTAAATTAAATGATTAAAAATACTAAACGAATTTGGAAAAATATGAAAAATTCAGGAAAACTAAAACAACTTATTATCTATCTAGGAAAAATAAGAAAACGAAATAAGCTACTCAAATAAGCAGGTAAATAAGTTGTAACAGCTTATCATTCTAAATGGGAAAAACAAGGTTATATAATAAACCTTGCAACCTTAGGACAGAAAAGTCCCAAGGGCGCAATGGTTAAGTGTGTGTATGAAAGGTGATGGAGGGTAGAGACCCGGGAACGAGTCCCTACACACCCAGGATCCCCTCTTCCTTTTTTTTTATAAAACTTATTAAACACATAGGGCTAAACATTTTTTAAAACTACAACTATTTTTGAAACTTAACAAATAAGCTGAAAATTAAGCACAAGGATGGCAGAACACACTTTTTAACTAAGGACACTTATAAGCAAACTGTTAAGGCTATTTTAAGAAAAATAATCCCAAGCTGAGTACAAATAAGCCAAGACAGGGAACTTACTAACCTTAATAAGCAGGCTAACAGCAAATAAGCACAAAGAAATAAGCAACTAGCAGGAAAAATAAGCAATAATACAAGGGAGTTTATACTAAATTAAACTAAGGCAATAAACTAAGCTAACTAGGGGGCTTATAAGGGGAAAATAAGCTAAGGCAAGGTACACTTACCTAAGGCAGCAGGTACCTAATCCCCTAATAAGCTAGTCTAACTTAAAATAAGCACAAAGGATAAGGGAAATAAGCCAGAAAATCTAAATAAGCTATAAGCCTATACTGCCAACAAACTAGGCCAAAAGGCACTCTTATGGCTTAAAAATAAGCTGCCTAGAGGGTGTCTTAAGGCTTAAGGCTTAAAAGGCTAAATGATGAGCTTATAGGCTTTCTAGAAAATGCAAAAATCTAAGTATAATGATAAAAAAAATAAGCAAGAAAAAGGGGTTAAAAGAATGGTGCTAGCTCCAGGGCAGGCTACTTGGCAGTTTCAATGGGCTTAAAGTCATCTTATAAATAAGCTGGCAAAATAGGCTTAAAAATCAAAATATACAGCTAGAAAACATAGGAGTGTGGCATAAAGTGAGCTTGTAGCAATTTTTATAAACTAAAAACAACAATTAACATCTGATAAATGTGATTTAAAAAGAGACAGTTTTGACAAAAATCTACAAAAAAATGACAGTTTAGAAAAACACAAGGCAACCCAAAGGAGTTTGACTCTAATACATTTACAGACTATGAAAGACACAAGAGCCACACAAAAAAAAGCAGTTTAAAAGTCTAAATCACCAAGCCTTATTGGAACTGTTTTTGTAAAAAACAGTTTATAAGGCAATTTAAAGAATTCTTAAAAACCTCTTTTTAGAACCAAAAAAAAACTTTGAAAAACAGGATACTAACTCTTGAAAATGCTTGACTAAAGTGACCCAATGACCCATATGGGATTTTAACCCATAATGACCCGTTTTTATCCCTTGACCCAAACACTCCCTTAAAAGAGTTTTAGCAAATTTTAAACTATAAAAAGAGGATTTAAGCTTATACTTTTTATAACCAGGTTAACATTAAGACACACAAACATCTACAAACATGTTTCATCAAGCATTAAGTGACCAAATAAACTAGAACACATGAACAATTTTAAGAGAAATGTAAAATATTATTTTGCAAAAACTTAAAATTTCATTAAACAAGTAAAGAAGGTTACAAGACTTAAAGTTAAATACAGGATATAAAAATACATAAAACAATTTTTTAAATATTTTTTAACATAAACTAACTATATCTAGTCTCCTCCACCAAGTTTCAGTACTTCTCCTTTATAATCTTAGAGGGTCTTTGATTTGTGCTTCTTGTGTTTCTTTGGTGAGGAGAGACTTAAAACTTCATCCTGGCCCTTTACTTGCTTTGGCGCCCAAACCGTTTGATCACAGCCCTTGATTGTATTCGCCCAATAAAAAGCTTGAGGATTGCCAACGTGTGTGTTGGAGCCATGTGGGGGTGGGGTTTATGAGAGGGTTTTTAGAGTGTAGTGAGGTTTTGGAGTTTTGTTGCAGGCTGAGCATGTGGCAGGGATGTACAGTGGTAGGGTTAGGGTTATGGCGGGAAGAAGAGGGTTTAGGGTTTATGTTTAAAATGGGGGCAGGGTGAAGGTTTGGTGATATGGCAGAAAAGGTCCCTTATTATTATATGATAATTGCAATGATAAAGTCCTGTGGTTAAACTAAAGCTTAAGGTTAAAGCAGGTTGGGCCAACACCTATTTAAAGTGGCTTGGCCTTAAATTTGCAGTTTGGGGCCAGTGAATAACAAAGGGAAATTTGGGCTTCTTGTTTTAAACTTGGGCTTATAGTCTTCTTAGTATATACTAATAGGCTTATCCGGCCCATTAGATGGGTTCGGGTGGGCCCATTAAGTATTCTTCGGTGTCGGCTACGGTTTTGACCGTTGACTTTTCGGAGTTGACCATTTGGTTGACTTTTGTTGACTTTGGCTTCGATTTGACTTTGGCTTTTCCACGCTTTTCTATTCCGTGCTCGGTTTTATCGTTTTTGGCTTGATTTTTCGTTCTTTTCTCGGATATCCGTTTCCTGCACAAGATAAGTGAAAACATACAAATACAAAGTATTTTTGGTACGTTTTTGGTCATTTAAGTCCGGTTTTAATGAAAGGTGGTATGTGTAATTAAGCACATACCAAAATCCCCCATACTAAGATATCGCCGTGTCCTCACGCAATGCTATGAAGTAAGCACTTAGAAAACTAAGAATCTTGATCCCCCTCGACTAATAACCTCAAAAAGTAGCTAAGTGTTTGTCAAGGGGAAATAAAGAATCAATAGCTTCGACAAGCCCCGTTTTTACCATTTTTAAATATATACACTAACTACCACTACTAACTTATTTGACTCTCGTTATTTTTCATTTGGGATCATAGAATAAGATGCATTTCGATCCGAGAATGCCCCAAAAAGGATAAATTCATCGTCCCCGACTTTTCACTTATTTCAAACCAAGCTTAAAACGAAATCACCGCTAAATATAAGTCAAGATGCTAACACTACTCATATTTACAACTTGTGAACTTTTCGCTCCCAACAATTATTATATCTTAGGTGTATGTGCTATTTTGAATTTCAACCATGGATCAACATTTTGCAAAATTCTATGTTTCACGTTCCACCCGAAAATAATGAGTTCGAAGGCGAGATCATCCCATGTAGCGACTTTCGTCTTGGCACATCCCAACCAAGCGTTAAAATTGACCAGGCTTTTGACACCTCACAGAGACTAGTATCGGGACTCACGGACCTTAGGTTTCAAAGACTCTCAGGTTTTTTGTATACACATAGCTTATAAAATAGAATAGCCAAAGTTCAAAAGCATATTTGAATTTAACAAAAAGAGATCTTTTATTTATTAATTCACACTTAATATTAAACATTTATGCAATTGTAACATTCGACCTTTTAGAAGGCTGCAACATCGGTTGTGAGCCGGCAAGATACAGCAAACTTTTATCAGCCCACAGTTTATATTTATTATATTTTTCCCTTTGTCATCATCATTTTTTATTTATATATATATATATATATATATGTATATATATATATATGACAAGAATGTTTTTTTGAACAAATTCAAGTAAAAAAAAAAAATTGAACTAAGGCTAAAGTTTAGCTATATACTACATAAAAATTATTGATCTAGATTAATCTCCAAAAGTTCGCAGTACTATTAATCCGTTAAGAGCTTATGGGAGAAAAAGTGACAAAATACACACAAGAGCTCATAATATTTCCAAATAATCCTGTTTAGCATCCCAACTCCATACTTAACTCTATCATTTTTCGTTCTTCGCGAATATTCACGAACGCTTAGTCTAAAAGTTTAAGGAACAAGCTAGAGCTCAACACGCTCGATCAAAGTCAAAAATTTACTCTTATTCTACCCAGCAGGAAAAGTCAAATTATGACAAAACACTTATTTTAATTTTTGAAAATTTTTAAATTATATCATTTTATTTTATTTTATTTTTGAAATTTTCGGTGGTAAAAACAGGATTACGCAAAACAACGACTGCATGTATAATCAAATGAATATTCCCCCCCCCCTCCTATACTAAGATCTTACAAACATTATCCTCATGTTTTACGAAGGTTTTCTACGTTAATCCTAAGCCTTTCTTAAGTATGCTTTAAAGATAACTTAGTTCGACAAGATTAGATATCCGGATTCCCAAAATGAAGCTGAGGATTTAAAGCTCTTGTGATCGAAGGACAAAAACCGGGGGGGGGGGGGGGGGGGGGGGGGGGGGGGGGGGGGGGGGGGGGGGGGGGGGACCGCAGCACGAGCGGCTTATAAAAATCAGGGACATCCTGACAATACAACACAAAACACAAAACACGGAAAAGGAAAGAGCTAGCCTCCTCATACAACAAAAACACTTATTAATTACTACATAATATAACTACGGATAAGCATGGGGTGTGACTCGCTTCTTCTCACCCCTTTTATGATACCAACAAATATAAGTACACACCAAGGATCAGAATCCGCGAGACCAATTAAACCGGAAGCAGTATAGAGTGTTCCCGGGTCGTTATGTCCCAATGAGGCTTGAATTGAAAATCGAATGACGAATTGGTAATCGATGTTTGAAATTGACAAGGAATTGGGTACTAACACTAATAAGCAAATGCACGAGAAGAGAAGCAAGAAAATAAATCTAGAGCATGCCCTGAAAAGCTAGGAATGTAAAAAAACACTTAAAACTTTTATACTAAGACACAAATAAGCTCAAATAAGCTTAAGACAAATCAAATAAGCTAAGCTAACTCTAAATAAGCAAATTCAAAAAGCAATTAAGCTAAACTAAGCAGGAGAAACTCAGCAGTACTAACAACAGTACTAGCAGTATTAACCAACAGTACTAACTTGGAGTTAGTACTGCTAGCTTTAAGTTAGTACTGCTAGCTTAAGGTTAGTACTGCTAGCTTTAACAAAACACAATAAAACAAGAAATAAGCAAATAAGCTAAAACATATATTTAACTAACCCTAATAAGCATTCAGGCAAAGCAATACAGCAATAGAATAACACTAGAAAGGCGAAATTCTAGCTAGAAAAAAAAAAAAAAAAGCTACAAACTGATACACTATTGAAAATACTTTGAAAAGGCAAATAAGCTAAAGTAAGTTCTACTAAAGACAGCAGGCCAAAATGGCTTAATCTACTCTAAAAAGCTAAGACTATATCATTAAATACTCTCAGAAACCTAACTAATAAGCAAGAAATGAATCAACAGTTCAACTAACATACTAACTACATTAACTAACTGTAGACGTTAGTACCGCTGGCTTTCGAGTTAGTACTGAGCTAGTTTTATAAACCAAAAAACATGAACTAGCAGTACTAACTTGGAGTTAGTACTGCTTGTTCCAAACACCCCTTAAAAATCATTTTTCTTTTTAAACTGATTAAAAACAGATTATCAAACAACAAAATTAGATACTTATAAGCAGATTCCAATCAATAATAAGCCCTTAAATAAGCTGAATTATTCTAACAGTGTTAACTCATAACTAACAGTTTTATCAAATGAACTAAGAGTACTAACTAAGAAAGTGATACAAACTATTTTTAAACTAACAACTAAGCAAGATAAGCACTAAACATACTGATAAAGCACAAATAAGTAAACATAAGTAACAAATAAGCACTAGTGAGCAGTTCTACAGTAAATAAGAAAAACAAGAAAAAGAGAGACTTACAACACCCTTGCTCAAAACAGGGTCAAACAATGAATCTACAAGCTCTAGCTTGTATAATAACAGGCTATTAGTGTCCATAAGCCTATCCAAACTGGCATATCAAGCCATAAAAAAAGCTGTGGTGTAATTTTAGAGTGATTTTTCTCTTACATACATAACTTTTAAATTTACTTAATTAAAGCTCTTTAAACATATAAGCAAACTGTGTTGAGAGCTTTTTAAACACAAATCAATACATT
This sequence comes from Tanacetum coccineum, assembly GCA_026074375.1. NCBI lineage: Eukaryota > Viridiplantae > Streptophyta > Magnoliopsida > Asterales > Asteraceae > Tanacetum > Tanacetum coccineum. Next base: position 1,062 of record BQNB010039130.1, on the reverse strand, counting down.
CAAGAAATTTAACACTTGGAATTTGTAAATTGACTTAAAAATTTAGGTTTGCATTAAAGCTTGGAAATGTTACAAAGCTGAAAGTAAAAAGCTGTAAATGACTTTTTACACGAACTGAAAATAAGCTAAGTTATATTAAAATTAAAAACTAACTAGTTGCCTCACAGGCTTACAAAAGTTCTATTTATAGCCGAAGTCTTCCTCTCTTGGACTTGCAGCTTGTGCTTCTTTTGGAGAGCAAAAACCAAGTGTGCTTGTTGTGTGAGGGGATTCTAAAGCAAATCCCAGCCTTCAATTTCTTTTGTGCTTCTTTGGAGTCAATCACAGCCATTGAAAACACTTGGGAATGGAGAGGGATTGCCAACATGGCATTTATACAACTGGGGGGGGGGTTGATAGAGTGGTTGAAATGATTTTGGCTAGGGTGTCGAGTGGTTTTGCAGGGTAGAGGTATGGGACGACATGTCCAAGTTGCCTAGTTGTACCTGGGTTTTGTTTTGGGCGGGAAGAAAGAAGTTTGGGTAGGTTGGCAGCTTTGGTCCCTCACTTCTTATAACAAACTTCGCCCAGTTTTGCAATTTCGACCCTTGTCTTTTCTTTTGCAATACAACTTGAGGTTTGGCAGTTTTAGTCCCTCAAGTTGTATTTTCTTCATGTGGCTGACTTTTGACTTTGACTGACTTTGGCTTCGGATTGATATTGACTTTTCCATCCCGTGCTTGTTTTGGTCGTTTTTGGCTTTCTTTTTGAATATCCGTTCCTGCACAATTCAAATGCAAAACATACAAATACAATGTATCTTTGGTATGTTTTTAGTCTTTTAAGTCCGTTTTTAATGGAAAATGGTATGTGTAATTAAGCACATACCACAAATTCAGGGATAGATTCAGTCACGGTCCTTGCATGTGTAGCATAGACTTTCCTTGCTGCTTCTGCTTCTTCAACTCTAGTTTGGCTGATAGACTTAGCTAACTCCAAATCTGCATCAGGATCATCAGGAATGATGTTGTCATTAGCTGACAGTGTAACTTTCTTCTTAACTCTTCTCTTACCAGAAGTCTT
>BQNB010039129.1:4713-45742 GCA_026074375.1 Tanacetum coccineum | reverse complement strand
AAGACACCTCACCAACACATCACATAAACAAATCATTACTACTAATCATTATATTTGATTCATTTATATTATAATTCAATTATTACTATCATATATTTCTTTTTGAAAAATTAATCATTACATAATAAAAAATTAATCATATCTTTTTTCTTTTACTTTTTCTACTGTTAATTAGGGGTGTGCGTATAGTTCGGTTTGGGTCGGTTTTGGCTAAAACCGAAACCGAAACGAAATATTCAGTTATTATAAAACCCAAACCGAAACCCTTCGGCTTTTTCGGTATATTATCGGTTTCGATTCGATTTTCCGGTGGTTTCGGTTTTTAACCGTTTATATTTGAGCGTGATCAATTCATACCTACAAACTTGTTTTACCTAAAAAGTTGATTATTTTTCTTTACTTTATTGTCAATTTGAGTCAAATAATTTTTATCTCAAATTTATACGATTACACACATATAGATGAGACACGCACATGCAAATGAACGTACACATAGTGCGATCATTATCATAAATATATGGCTATATTGTCAAGTAAACACACGTACACGACAAACACACATGTATATGTTAAGATATGGGTATGTTTGGCAAAACTAGTTGTATGCTGTAAACTGTAAGCTGTAAGTTGTAAACTGCAAAGTTGTTAACATGAGCTACAAACTGTATTTTTTTTCCAGTAAAAGCGGTTGATAAAGTAGCTGTTAACTGTAATTATATTATGTAAAATAACATAAAATAACATATATATATAATTGTAAATAAATATTAAAAAATGCAAATAATAAACAAATTATATTAATAATAATCGTAGTGCTTTAAGAACACATGATTGTAATAGTCATTGACGACGTGCATTCCATATTGATGTAGCAATATCATCTTGGATTCGTTTCAGCTCATTAGATGTTCTTTGAGAGATATTTTCAGTGTTTGTTTCATGGCCATGGACATCATGAAGTTCATCACGTAATATGTAATTTGGATGCTATTCAATCGAAGTACACATCATATATTCTTCATCACTATTACGAATGTAGTTATGCAAAGCAAATGCAGCCATAATGACATCAATTTGAGTTTTCACACTAAATTGGGGCATTCCACCAAGTATTTCCACCGTTTTTTTTAAAATTCAAAACGACCTTTCAATATAGCTTCACAAAGTTGCATGAGAACGGTTGAAAGCTTCTTTCATGTTAGTAGGTGGCTCATTTTGAAACTGAGATCGATGTTGTCTTGAAATAAGGAACAAGATATCAATTTTTTTCAAATATCCTTTATCAACTAGATAATATATACATGTCAAAATGGTTAAAAGGATGATTAGTATATTATAGCTTGTATATTAAACCACATAATAATATTAGATATATGTATAGTCACCTTCAGGTTGTTTTGGGAAGTTCATTGCTTGCGTGTTAATCGCATGAAGAAAGACACGTGTGTCGTGTGCTGATCCTTCCCAACCAACCGATATAAATGTAATACACATATTAAAATCACACGTCGCCATTACATTAAAAGTAGGTATGCCTTTGCTACTGATATAACGAACTTGTTGAGCCTTTGGGATACATGCTAATATGTGTGTGCCATCAATACATCCAATGCAGTCCTAAAACGAATTAAATAATATAAACGATAACAATGTGATGCTTCACATTTTAACAAGTACAATTAAGATAACTAAATTAATACCTTAAAATAACGAATGTATCTTCTATCATTCATGATTTGAGGTGGTATAGGAAAACTTGCATCTTTTGGTCTAATAATATCACTTCCTAGACCACGAAAACCGTTAAGTTTAGTAGCAAAACAAATAACACGAATCACCACAAGTTTGGACCAGTTTACATACACAAATCTATAATAGGAGTTAGGAGTATTTATGCAGGACATCGTATTCAATTTTCAAAAGCATAACCGGCCAGAAGGGAAAACAAACTCGTTAATACTCAGTAGACTAGAACTATCATCATTGATCGCTAACTAGCCATGATGCGGATCTTAACGGTTGAACAAAATACGAATTAAAAGAACAATTGGATCGATAATTCTATTAGGGAACTCAATTAAAGCAAAGCTTTATTATCAATATAAAAACATTAACCTCCTTTAAACCCCAAACTATTTAGACTACTCCTTCCGTCCTAAAATTATTGTCTCTCGACAAGAAACACACAGTTTAAGAAAAGTGCATATATTACTGCTTTCTCTTTCTTACTTTTTGATAGAATGATAGTTTTACCCTTAGCTAATTAATTAAAGTCTTCTTTAAAGTTTGTAATAATAATTTCAAACAAGGATAATATAGTAAACTTGATCAAACTTCCCTATCTATTTTTAATAGTGGACAATCAAATTGAGACATCCCAAAAAGGAAACGTGGACAATAAAATGGGAATAATTAATTAGCTTGGAATAAAAGCTACTTAAACTTAAAATTCGGACTCAAACCTTGTAGAATTAAAAATGACAAAATAAACCCTAAAACTTAAAAAATAATAAAATTCGGACTTGAGCATATATCTTAAGATCTATGGTGAAGGCATTGCATATTCGGACTTGAGCATAGATCTTAAGATCTATGGTGAAGGCAGAACTGCATCATCCTCCCCCACTTGAAAAAAACTCGTCTCGAGTTTGCCTCACTCGTCCCTTGTACTCGTAGCATCCAGATTTTTACCCCCGGCATCAAATTCCCATTCTTTATCATGACTCGACCTCGAACCTTGATCATCTTAAAACCCAACTTATCGACCATGGGTGCAGCTTTCAAATACCATTCTTGATATTTTTTACCAATCAGAAATTTGAACGAACTTTGGCTAACCTTGATAATAATACTTTTTTCCAAACCACATCAACTCATGTGATTTTGTATTGATGTCTTCCTCAAGATCAACACTTAAAGTAGTTTGGACCATTGAAGAGCAAAGATCATTAGCCACAACTATAACGTCTTCTATGTTGTCTCTTCCCACAAAATCTTTATTTCCCAACAAATCATTCTTCATCCTTGTAGAAAACTAGAAGGAGGGGGGAGGGTTGAATAGTTTTACCAATTAAAATTTATGTTTTAATAAATTTAGATTATGTTATGTGAAATCTTTGGTAATTGATGTACACTATTGTATAATTGTAAATGCAATGAAAAAATAAATAAAGAATGCAATAAATAAGTGTAAGAAGGATAGAACCATGATGCAAGTATTTATAATGGTTCGGCTACAAGGACACATTCCTTGCCCTGCTCCATTCCTTGAGTACCCAACTCGAGAGTTCATAAACACTATGTCCACAAGCTCCTTATTTTGGCAGAGAAGCCTCGCAACGTCGCTTATACTTTATTTGGTACAAAGCTAAATGCCGAGTCCTAACACCGGTAGAACCAACCCTACGCCGCTTACACTTTATTCGGTACAAAGCTAAATACCAAGTCCTAACGCCGGTAGAACCAACCCTACGTCACTTACACTTTATTCGGTACAAAGCTAAATATCGAGTCCTAACACCGATAGGAACAACCCTTTGCTATCTATATTTTACAAATGTGAATTTTATGTTTACAATGAATGAAAGATGTGCAAGAATCAGTAGGATGATCTTGATGTGATGATGGATACTAACAAGTAAATTTGGAGCTTGATCGTCTCGTATGCTAACTCGGTAACATCTTCTTCTAATAAGAGAATCACCAAAAATATAATATGAAGGTAAGTTTGATATGAGATCAAAAGTTAGATAATGTTAGAGGGAATGTGTGTAAAAGGGATGATTGAAACATGAGAAATGACTTGCTATTTATAGGCAAATTCTTGACACTGTTCACCTGGATCTGGCGGATAAAAAGAGATCCGGCCAGTGTTAGGCAAGGGATCCGACGACCTGCTATGCAAATCTGGATTTTGGATATCAAATCTTCAAAAATCTTGTGTAAGCTTTCAAGATCGTGTTTAGATGTGGAATGATTATAGTGATGTCATGCATGATGTAAAATGCATTTTTGATTTTAAGAAATTTATAAAATAGATGTGTAAGTAACTTTATGTTACTTGTATAATGTATGGTTTTGTAAAAATAATTGTGTAGTTACTTATGTGTAAGTAATAAACTAAAATAGTTCATGACACAATTTTAAGTTTAATGGACTTATGTACAAAACCTTGAGTTTAGATAAAATGTATAAAGTTTGATGTATGATGGATGCAATGAGTTAGAAAACTATTGGTTTAAAACTTATGTATTTTATTTTTTACTTATAATGATTGTTATTGACAAAACATAGAAAGAACGTAAAATATAAATAAACATGTAGAACCGTAGAGGGGGGTGAATACGGTTTTCTTGACTTCTTCAAAGTTTATAAAACTTTAGGTCTCGAAAGAGCCGAGTGGTGTACTAATCTACTTTGCAATGAGAACAATAAGTAGATAGAGAGAAGACGAGACACCACGATATATACTGGTTCGGGAAGAGGGATTTAGTCCTTCCGTACGTCCAGTTGCGAATCCACGACACCGATACTATTCTTAGTATAATCCTTATGGTGGACTATAAACTGTATTACAATTTAACTCCACCGACTTTCAACAAAGCCTCTGGCGCTCACAACAGAAGAGTTTACTTTACATACGATATTCCGCCCCTCTCAGAATCCCCCCCCTAAAACCTGTTATTACCCGACTTAACCCCTGTGAACATCTCAATACCTTCCCGTAAACTTTTCCAAAACCCCAATATCTAGGCTTATCCTAAGGATACAAGACACCCTTACAACTCGATTGAATGTAAAGATAGATGGTGAACCAAGTCCTAATCTAGCCTAGAGACTCGATTCTAAATAAAGGGTATGAGAAAGAAAAGCCTTGACAAAACACACAAGTATGGATTAGGTACTTGTGTGGCTCTCTTACGGAGATGTGTGTTCTTTAATAGATGATAGAAGAGAATATTATGAACACTCAATGTTTAGAACCTAAGAGAATGAGAGAGATACACACTAGCGGGAGGTTCGGCGGCGTGCGAGAGTGGAAGAGGGGCAAGATATGAACACAGCCGCGTGCCAAGAGGGGGTATTTATAGGCCAAAAACCTAAAAGTGGGTAAATGCATGTCGCGCGTGGCGCGCTGGCCGTGCGTCAACGGGCCAGAAACCCGAACCCATTTTTTTTGGGTTTTTGGCTTTTTAACTACCCGCTCTTGTTAAACCCCCAATTATATTTCATGATATGACCTTTCAATCATTCTTACACTCAAGGTCAACCAACTCAAATAGTCATTTGATAAAAGCGTTTGTGAAGTATTAAAAGCGTTTTGCTTATCCGATAAAGTAAAGAGAGAAAAGAATTATCGGAAAAGGGTATTTTAGGTATTTCTCAAAGTCTAACTAGCATAGTTGGGATCCAACTAAAGATTAGAAATTGCTAGTTATGGTACAATAGAATATTCTTTGTTTGGAGAGAAAGGGGGAAAGATTTAAAATTTGAATTTCAAATTCATTAACACACATGTTGGATAAGAGAAGATGAGTTGTGTGTGAGTTGTCATGATGTGACATGATGTGATGGAAAGGAGCCTCTTGATCTTAGTTTGAAATGAAGGGTGAGGATTTGAAGAAGACAATTGGTTAAGTGACAAGATCAGGGTAGAGAGAGAGAGGTGTGCTAGTTATGTGAGTAAGAATAGAGTGTTTGTGAGAGAGGTTGTATTTGTTTAAGATGAAGCATCAATCCAATGGTTGAGAATAGAATGAGGAAGTTTGGATTGATAAGGTGGCTTGATTAAGGGTAGAGGTGAAAGTGTGTTTGTTGTGTTAGTTTGAAAAGCAATCCAATGGTGAAGAGGAGAAGAGTGTGAGAACTTGGATTGGTGACATGGCATGATCAAGGGTTAAGATGAGAATGTGTGTGAGTGTGTGTAATTTGAATTGTATGGAGAAGAATGTAAATAGTAAATATGTGGTAGAGAACGTTTTGGAAAGATATAGAAGATTTTGGTTAGGAATGTAGGGAACATAGAGGTACAACAAGTACAAGACAAGTATATTGTGTAAGGGAATGTGAGTTGGCAAATGGAGGATAAGATTTGAGGTTTATTTAGTGAAGGTTTATGTGTATGAAGATTTGAAGATGAAAATGAAGATAAGAATGAAATCAAAGGATTGATTTGGGTAAATAATCACATTGCCAATAAGAGAGGAAAGAATGGGCAATGTGATTATGGGATTTGTTTAGGAAGAAGATATTTGGAGTGTGTGTAGAAGAGATGAAATCACTTGTTGGGTAAGAAGGGTAAACAAGTGATTAGGAAGAATGGGTAGAAGGATTGTGTAGAAGGAGTGTGGACTTGTACATGTGAGGAATACATGTGAGTTTGTAAAAACATTTGTATGGAAGTGAGAAAAGTCAAAGTATAATTAACTTCTAAATACCATAAACTCAATTAGTCATTTAGACTTTAATCCGTGATAATCAATAATGGATTTGATCACTAATCATCTTGATTCAAACAAGCTAAGTGCTTTGCATCTTAAGTACAACATATCCCATAACGGGAAAGGATGCGTTTACGCAAAGTGACATTTGACTTAGTTTGACCAATAAGGGAGTAAAACCCGTTACGTGATTAGGAACAACGTAAATCCGGATTAAGGTTAAATGATTACTTTTGCTTGTTGGTATATTGAACGTATGATCATACAAGGTTTAGAAAGAATTTTTGGCCTTGGCTAGAGGCGTTTGATAAAAGTTATGAGTTGGCATTTTATGAAAAAACAGGAGGATTCGTTTTTACTCCTCTCTAAGTCTAAGCATCATTTGGAGTGTTCCTAAATGCTCAAATATCATATACATACCTTTATTGAAGTTTCCACATGTGTCGCGTAAGAGGAAAGCCGACAATTGTAAAATCCGTAATACGGACTTCGCGTGTGGCGCGATGGCCATGTGCTGACGTAAAATTCTGGTTTTACGGATTTTGGCTATCATTTGTGCTTTTACGTTTTTGCGAACGTTTATTTGTCATCGTTAAAATATAAAGGAGATCATAGTCAATGTTGCACCAACAATCTCCCCCTTTTTGATGATGACAAATAAAATTTTGGAAAGCAAATAAAATTACAAACGTAGCGAAGATAAGACCGCCGTTGATGAAGTTCGTGTCTTGATCTTGGCCTTGTAATTTGGTGAAGCTTGAACATTGTCTTCACCTTCCCGTGTATGCTATTGCTCTTTGCTTCCGTATTTCTTGTTTTTCCCGATTCAGTAAGCATCAATGCTTTTCTTTCCTTCTCCCCCTTTTGTCAAATCAAAAAGGTAGGATCTTGGTCTTTTCTTGGAAGGCTGATATCTTTGTAGAAGAAAGAATAGATACCATTGTACGTGATCCCCCTAGATCATTGCTCCCCCTTGTTCCAAGGCAGGGATCCATGGGTCAAGAGCATTACCTTCGAAAGTATTCTTGGCTACAACTAGCAACAAGCAAACACAAAACAACACAAGCAATAAACATATACACATGTGCAAGTCCAACATGGATTAGCTTACCATTTGGAATCTTGGAAACATAGATGAGTATAAAAGTGGATTATTGTGACTTTGTACATTGTTGCATACATTCATATACACATTTTAACACTTTATATGTATAGATATTCATGACTCCAATTACATTTTGTTGAGCATGCATGGACAATTTTATCATAATTTCATCTCATTTTATTGAAGCAAAGCAATATAGACTAAGAACTATTCAAGCATTTTATTTCACAAAATACATGCAACATACAACATATATTATACATTTCCTAGAAACACGCTATACATATTTGGGGGTATCCATTCCTATCATCCCCTTATTTAAAGGTGCCTTCCAATATGTTTATTTCTTGCGACGTTGGGCTGCGGCCTTTGCTAATGGCTCAACCATTGAGCACAACAACTTGAAGTTGTTGTTAAGGGAGTAATGAATCTCCCTCATTTCCTCATGAATGTCCTTAAGGTCATTTTAGACCTTAATTCCTTTCTTGCAACATTGGCAAGTAACGGTATGAGGATGCTCGTTTTTATCGAGCTTATGAGGGAGAGGATACCCCATTTTGTACCAAATCAATCCATCTGATAGGCACTTCCTCACATAGTTTCCTAGGATTACATTATCATCACTTGTTGGATTGACCCATTCATCATTCGGTTCCTCCTCTTTTATAATCTTCTTCCCTTTGTAATTTCCAATGGATGATTCACTCATGTTTGTTTATCTTCTTGTGTATTGCTGATTCTTTTAGAGAGTAGAGCAAGTGTGGTTTGTGTTTTGGTGTATTGTTGATTTTATAGAGGTTTGAGGGGAGAGGCAGGTAAGCAATTTTGGATAGAGATTTCATATGATTTTGACATAAAGCCTTATTGATTCTTTGAGAGGGTGGAGGAAATGATTATGTGAAAGAAAGTTGGTAATGTAAGGACATAATGTCATGATGATTATAAGTTTTAGGTTGGGAATATAATGATAATGTATTGAAATTAAGGTTGTTGTTTGAATGCCTTTTGGTTTGGTGTTTAAATTGGATGATTTAGTTACACAAGCTAGTTCCTACACGTATGCATGCATGCACCAAAGATTGTCCATGCATAATACTTTCATTGTAGTTTGTTGTGTAGAGATCCTTAATCACCATTTTGAATTTTCGGTTATGATAACTTTATTTTTGTTGTGTTGCAAGGAAAATACTTAGGATCTCGGATGAGTGGTCCAAGTTATCAAGCCTACTTCAGTGTGTATTTTAATCCCTTTTGGATATTTTACACATATTTGACACATAATCCATTGTACAATAGCAAGGTGTTGCTAAGTATAATATCTTGGACTTATGGTCGATGTGTCGTGTCAACATTGATAATACTAATTACCATAGTGTATGGTGAATTAGTTTCATAGTTTCTCGAACGAGAGGACTATATTATCATGTTTATTCTTTGTGTATTTTAATATGTTATACAATACCATATCGAATTCAATTTCAAAAGAATTCTCTTTAACTACGTGAGTAGTTTGTATGTTTGCTTAAAGTTCCTTTCTTTTCTTTTCTACCCTAATACACATAACATGCAATCAACGCATAAAATGAGCAAGTTGACACAAATACAATATTTTCAACACAAGGGTGAGTTGTGATCCAAGGTGATTTTGTCAATGAATTTGTCTATTTAATCTTTCATGTCTATCTTGGGAATAGAGCATGCAATGTTGTGAATAAGTCGATTTCACATATTTAAATATGTGAAGCGATGATTACTACAATATTGACAAGATGTAGATCAAATTTCTTGTTCATGGCACATAGGTTTGACATGTAGACTCTGAGATATGTCAACCATCATTTGAATAATGTATTAACAACTATCCTTCATCTCGTTAAAACAACAATGTTGTTTAACTTTCATGCCTTTCACATAAGTCTTAGCACATAATCACATAAGCTCTAAGAGCACAATTATCTCTAAAAGGGTATGCAAACAACCTTTAGACTTCTACTCTTATTTTTGACCCCTCACACTCTCAAATCAATATCCTATTGTGCATGTCAACCATGAACAACCTCAACTAGACTCGTGCAATTTTGGACTTTGGGAAATGTCATGCGAAAATCCTAAGCTTGTTGAGTCTTAGACCTAAGTGTCCTTTCATTTAATTCACCAATTACTTGTTCTATTGGGTGACCTCTAGCTTCTTTTAGACTCTTAGGATAGCCTTCATCCAAAACATTAACTTGTAATGACGTCGACCCATTGAGAGCTTGAACTATAGGTTCATCAATTCTATCATCTTCTACTGAAGAAGATGACTTGGGCTCGGGTAAGCTCTCATCAAATGTAACATTAAGAGATTCCTCAATTCTTATTGTTTCCTTGTTAAGCACTATGTATGCTTTACTAGTTTGAGAGTATCCTAAAAACACACCTTCGTACGACTTTGGGTCGAACTTAGTGAGATGTACTTTAGTGTTAAGTATAAATAATTTGCAACCAAAGACCCCAAAGTACTCTAATGACGGCTTCCTATCTCTAAGAATTTTGTAGGGTGTTTTATTAATTAATTTTCTAATATAAATCCTATTTAATATGTAAGTTGCGTATCTAATGCATGACACCAAAACTTTTGTGGAATGGATTGCTCGGATAACATAGCACGACTCATCTTTCTTAACTTGCAATGTGTTCTTTTAACAATCTTATTCAATTGAGAAGTGAACGAGCCCGACAAGTTATAAGACATTCCATGTTGTTCACAAAAGCTCCCAAATTGCAATTTATCAAATTCGCTATAATGATTTGTTATAATTGAAACAAGAGAACAATCATGTAGGTTTTCAAGCTTTTTACACAATATTTTGAACTTTTCTAAGACATCTTCCTTAGACTCTACAAACACAACCCAATTGTAGTTTGAGTGATCATCCACAAAACATTAAAGTGTTGAAGTTGCTCTCTGTAACTTTAAAATTAGAGATGGACCAACAATTCTAAGTGTTCAAATCTAAAAACTCTTAGTAGTTGAAACTTCATTTCTTAGGTCCCATTGTTTGCATTAAATCCTTGGACTCCTAAGACCGCATGCATCAAGTGTCTTTTAAAGCTCAACTTTGGTAGGTTCCTTACTAGCTCGTTGGAAGCTAAGTTTTAAAAACTAAAACCGCAATATTAGCTGTGGACCTAACCTCCTGTGCCAAGCATTGGTTATCACTTGGATGCAAAAGAGAAATTTGTTGTTTTGGAGGTTATCATGCCAAATTGCAAAGTATAAGTCCATTTTCCTATGTCCTTTTGCTAGCTTTTTACCATTTTACCAATAGTACAATCTACTTTAGTAAACTTAACTACGCAATCATCATCACATAATTGACCTACGTTAATTAAGTTGTGAAAACTAGAAGGGGGTTGAATAGTTTACAGGTTAATTTACATTTTAAAATTTTACTTCTAAAATTGTTATATTCGAGTATATGTTCAACCAACCAACAAATTGATCCAACAATGTATATATCTACTAACAATAACTAAACAAATAAACAAGTAAGAATCCATCACTCTAAAGATTGATGTTTTTGTGAGGTGTGTCCTTTGTTCTGAGGGTGTGTAATTTTGAGGGAAGGAACAATCACACCAAAGACACAAGATTTATAGTGGTTTGGCTAATGAAGCTCCCTCTTAATCCTACTCCCACTCCCCCGAGTATCTACTCAAGTTTCACTATGTAAAAAGCTCCCTTTAGGCGGAGGAAAAACGTTTACACTTCTGCTTAGTTGTTTTTCTACATTAAGCTAATTGTCGAGTCTAATCTTTGCTAGACCAATCTACACTTCACAAGTAATACAACAAATCCACAAGATCTCACCTATCCGATTTACACACAAGATGATCAAGATAGAGATTTGGTTCTTAGAAGAAAGAAGAAGACATCACTAGACTACAAAGCGAATACAAATGTTCTTCTCTTGCACTTGATAGAGGAATGAGAAAGATGAGATTAGATCACTTGAAACAAGATTAAACAATGTTAGTGATCAAGATATTTAGTGAGAGAAAGAAGGTTTAGAGAGAGAAATATAACTGAAAAATTCATGCAAAGAGGTGTGTTTTTCAGCTGGGAATAGTGCAGTATTTATAGGCAGGAAATCCCAACGAGGTGTGTTTTTCAGCTGGGGGCCGCCCAGCCTATTAGGGGGCCGCCACTAGACTGACACTCCCTTTTTTTCGTGTAGAGGGGAGGTGTTTAGGTTCTGGTGTGGAAGGTTCCATTTTAAGGGGAAAACCATATTTAAATTTTATATTTAAATAAAACATTTCTTTTATTAATAAAAAGTATTTTGTATATTTTTATTTTTGTAAAAATACTTTTGTAGAAATGTAATGGTTAAGAAAAAATATTTTCTTGATCACTAATCATGTTTAATGATTTGTTTGTACATACCTTAAGTGATTTACGTTGAAATGGAAATTTACGATTAATAACTTGTAAACGTTTATTTTTATCGTAAACGTTTTTACATTTTGTTATCTTCAAAACATCGAGAGGTCAAAAAAATATTAAGTTTGTGTCATTTTTTGTGTTAGCCACTATAAAAAATATTGGAGTCGAACAGGTAGTTCGTTCATTTATTTTTTATAATTATTAGGTCTCGGTCAGTAATTAATTATATGTTTGTAATAGGCTAGATGGTGTAAAAGGGCTCTTTGTGTAATCTAATCAGGTCACCTGTGTACTCGAGCGAAGCCCAAGTATCCCAGGCCCGGCCCGTAGAAACACCAAGGCATGAAAGCCTCTTGGTTTTAACTATAAATACCCCTCTCCAAGGATGGAGAGGGTGTTTGGTTCATTTGTAATCTTTGCAAGTTAAATAACACATTTCAAATGGTGAAAGTGAAGTGATTATTGGGTTACCGACATTTGGTATCACTCGCCACGGGTGGGTTTAGTGTATTATTGTTTTTTTTTTTTTTTCGGGTTATGCTTTCTTGAGCTTGTGTCGTGCTTATGTTAAGTTTAAGCTCACGATTTGGTTTTTTTTGTTGATAGCATATCTAATTTTGGTTCTTCAAAATAAAAAAAAATTTGCTTTCATTATGTTTTGTTTCGTGGTTTTAACAACAGTGTTGTGTGTTACATGATTTTTTATCTTTCGCTTACTCTTTCACATAATGTTTTGTTAAACTTTTTGTCTCACCACATGTTTGTAGCTTCATTCTCTCTTTTGTGGCTCATTTGTGCTCCTCACAGTTTTTTCAAAAGCTTACTGTGAGCTTATTAAGGTCACGACTATTTCTTAGTTTTGCTTATTTTTACTGGTGATAAAAGCTTCTTTTTCAAGTTTATTTTGAGTGCTTGATTTATGGATTTATGGTTATTGTGGTGTACACGGTTTGAGGGTTGAAACAGTTTCAAACAAGGCCGATTCAAGAGTCAAAGTATCGTGCATCCAAGGCGTTTGATATTTTGCAGAGCCGAACTAGTCATTCAGAAACCGAACGAGTTCATTTCTTTCAACAGCCGATCTAGTCACAAGCCAAAGCACCAATCTAGTTTTTTTTAAAAGACCCGAACTAGTCATTTTATATAACAAACCGATCTAGTCACAAACCTTTGTGCACCGAACTAGTCGAAATCCTTAAGGACCCGATCTAGTAAAGTTCTTATGTAGCAGAAAAGAGTTAACCACCTAAAAGGAATCCAAAACTAGTTATCATTCCTTCAGACCCGAACTAGTTGTGAGTTTATTGGTCTCTAAACGTTTGTCAAGCACACCCGAACTAGTAATTCGCTTATAAGACCCGATCTAGCAATTTTTGGATTTTCGATTTCGAGTGTCGGTAATCTTCGAGACTTACGACATACACCGTTGTGATCGTGACATCTTTTCGATCAACGTGGTATATTCACTTGTTTCCGACGATAACCGTAAGAGTCCGCGAGCAATAATTTTCATACGTTGCATTTTTACAAATTCAAACGAAGAAGAAACAAATTTAGGAGGGAAAACGTTTTTTATTTCTTATAATTCCAATTTTACACTTTTGGCCCCTCGACTTCTAAACACTTTTCATTTTTTACATTTAGATTTTCACTTGTTTACTATTAAACCTTTGTTTTTTAAGCAAGATTAATTAGAACCTTTTACTTTCAAACTTTTTCATTTTTTTCACTTTTAAACTTTTAATTTTTGTTATTTTTTAGTTTTACATTTTAATTTTCAATTTTTTTTACTTTTAGCCCTATCGTTGTAAGAAATTTCACCGTTAGTCCTCACAAGTTATAATTCAGTCCGGTAGTCATCCAAAGTGAACCGCTTGTGCACCGTTTGTCCTTAATTGAGTTTTGATCAACCGTTAATCATTTTAAGCTCAAAATTTGTGCATCGTTCATCGTTTTTGCTCAACAAATCGTTAACGAAAGTTCAAGTTCTTCGACAACAACAACGATTTCACCAACAACAATTAATTTTTCTTTCGTGGTTTTTTCTTGATTTAGTAAAATCCCATAAAAGTCGATTCTTTTGACGGTTTAAGTCATAGATTTGTAAAATCCAGTGAACGTTAATTGATTTCAATCCACAACAACAATCACTTTACCTACTTAAGATCCTACAAATCATTTTCACTTCACATTCACGATAAAATGGCTAAACGACAGCTAAATTTATCTTCATGTTCTATTCAGACCCCCCGAAAGAACAACAAATGCACAAATTCAAGACAAAAAGTTGAGAAAGTTGCTAATGTCTCTTTTTGGAGACTTTGATTCACACCTCAAGCTTCTTTCAAAACCGATTTAAAAGGAACTCGAACCGAGTCTGGATTCAAACGTGCATTTGCGACACTCTTTGGTTAAGATGTAGAGACTTTCACAGGCACAATGTTCCTTAACATGGATCAACTAGAAAAGCAACTTGACAACGATGAATTTTAGGATATTGGATCCATGGCTTCTTTTAAAGTACTCGAGACATAATTTTAGATGTTCATCAAGTCACGGATGTATTTGGATGACGAATTTGTTGTAATGACACGCAACTATTTTCTCCAATACACTCAACTTGCGATTCCAGAATTCTGTGACACACTGATCTAACACATGGAATCTGTTAAGAAGTCGATTGATGAAAGAGAAAAGCATAAAGAAGAGTATAACAATTTGTTGTGAATGAAGACAAATGCATACAACAGAGGATAGGTTGATTAGAGTAAGCATGGATGCTAGTTTGAGTTGAAACAGAAAGCAGTGGGACAGCATTTTAAAAGTGCAAGATACAAAGAAGCAGGATCAGGGAATGATGCACATGTGATGATGCAGGATATCAGGACCCATATATGATGAAGAGCCAATGCGGATGGTACATAACACACTGTTGAAATCAATGTCATCTTTCCTATAGGACAAATAGCATATAAGCAACCGAATTCAATAATGAAGGTGAGTTGAACAGAATGTGAAACAATGTATGGACACATGTCTTTTGCCTGCTACATTAACTGATAACCAAACAACTGAATCTCTCAATCAATCTTCTTAATCTGAAAAAATTAGTCTCAAAAAGACGTTGTCTAATTTTAAAGATTTTTCAAGGATGGAGCACATTGTGGTTAATCTTGACCTCAAATATTCAAAATTAAGGTTTAAAAGGAAGGGCAACATGGTCATTTTCGAAAGTAAAAAGTAATGAAGCCCAAGGTTATTAAACATGACATAGATGTAATTGAAACAATAAAACATCGAATTGGAACATAAAGTGGCTAAATTACTTAAGGAAAATGAGACTTTAAAAAGGCATTACAAAGAACTGTATGATTCTATCTCACGACCAATGAGAACTAGGAACATAGACCAAACAAATTCTTTGATTGCAAAAATGATGACTTAAAGCTCAATTCAGGAAAAAGGGGATTTGCAATTGCAGCATTTAAAATGTAGTTAAGGATAATTACAAGAATAGTTGTGATAATGTAACATTTCTCATTTTCGTGTCATTGTACGACTCTATTAATGATCGCTAATTATTTTAGTCCGATACGCGTTTACTTTTAATATTTACTTTTAAGCTAAATTGCGTAGACTAAAAATAATCAATGAATGTAAACGGTCACCAAATAAATTAAGGTTTACATCAACCAAGTAAGAAATAATTATTAAGAAGATAATTACGTACTTTGCGTATTTTATTTTTATTGGTCACGTAAAAAGGGTTACGTTTCGCGATAAAATACATTTGGCGCAACCCCGGAGAAATACCTAGACTTACATTGACTTCAAACTAATACCACTTTTAACCATTAACAAAAAAACTATCAATATTTGTGTAAATAAAGCCATGTTGCGGTTACACACACAAATACAAACTAGCAAATCCCCTTATGATTCTTTAAAGGTACATGTACAAGCCTCTCTTAATTAAGAACGGATACTTAATGTTCCTAGTAACTAATACCTAGTCGTTAATGACCAAATTAGTTGTTCCTTTTCCTTGGATACCCGGTCACGACATACATATACACATAAACTATAAGATTTCAAGATCCTAACAAATCATGTACCAAAATCCCCTCATTAAAACTTGTACTAGAGTGGTTTAGCATAAAACCATGTGTAAGTAACTAGAAATCCTTTAAATACACATTAGGGCTCACGGGTTGTTGGTTTGTTTCTTGGGTTTGTTTATTGTTTTTTGGTGGGGGGGGGGGGGGGGGGGTGGGTGGGGGGGGGGGGGACCTAGGGGGGGGAGCGATATGTAACTAGCATATTGCCTATAAATACTCACTTAGCCTCACCATTTGACACTCTTGTTAACTCACACTCACCTCAAACTCTCTCTTCTCTTGTTCGGGATACAAACCACAAGCAAACACCTCCCACTTCTTTATTCTTCGAACATATAAGCACTAAGGTTGTCACACAAGGGTTATACGAGCTAGGGATTTGTACCTACGCGTCACTCTCCATCTATAGCAATAGGACCTTGTAAGGTCACAAACAACATCTGTCGTTTCTAATATCTTTTCCTTTTGATTTGTTAAACGTAGGTCGCGTAATATATAAAGGGTGCGTGTCTAATGTGGCGTATGATTTCAATTGTGTGGGCAAGGGCTCGTTAAAACACATGAACAATGATGGTGAGGGACAAGCTAGTGACTTCAACGTAATCAATAACCTAGGCACAAAAATATAAATAACTACACGTAAACTCTCGTTGTAAACAAATTAAGGTGGCTTAGAAATACGCATGCGACCCTAATGAACTCTTGCATGTAGAACCCGACGCATACACAAGTTGAATACGCGGCATTTTGTCACTAGGGCCTTTGAAATCTACGTAAAGAACAAAGGAAAACAAAGGAGTAACATTGGGCTTGCGAACCCTACGAGTACACACGGCTTGGGCTTAATAGCCCATGCCTGAACCCCCCACAGGCCCGACAGTGGAGACCACGGTTCATCAATAAGCTCATTCGAGCTTATTTAAGGACTAGGGGTGCTTATTGATTCACTTGAATCCTAAGATACCTATAAGGAGCTAATCGAGCCCTTAATGGACCCGTAGCCTATTACCGCGAGCCCAATGCGAGCCCATAAGCCTTAATAAGCCTAAACAGCTTATTCGTGTGCTTACACAGCTTAATGAGCCTAATATGAACTTAAGAACCTAAATGAACCCTTCGGCATGCTTCATCAAGCCAAACGAACCTAAGTGGGCCGAATTGCCCATTACCGAGTCCACAAAAGGCCATACGCCACGAATAAGCTTCCACAGCTTATTGGGGAGCTTAAACAGCCTATAAGTCTTCTAATAATCCTAGAAAGGTTATTGGACCCAAAAGAATCAAGCCCGAACCTACAAAACCCTTATCGGGCCTTAACAGGCCCAAGCCGGCCCAATAAGAAAGCTTATTAGCTTATTTTGAATAAGCTGGAAAATAAAACAGATTGTTGGGCTTAAAATAAATGGTAAATAAGCTAGCGAAGCCTATAAACCCTTAAGGGTATTTGTCGAGCAAGTTGTTGGGCTTTCGGGACACAATAGCTCGAAATAAGCCCATAATAAGAATCCCCGAGCTCATTTTACAGCTTATCAGGCTCCTCTAGCTTATTGAGGAACTTTTAGGGAAACAACCCCCACCTACACCATCGCCCCAACTCTGCTATTAAAACCATAACGGACTATTAAATGCTAAACGGACCTTAACGGGCCCAATAAGGCCCGTTAAGTCAAAAATAAGCTCGAATAGCTTATTTAAAAGCCGAAACAGTTTTTTATCACTTAATTGGACTTAACAAAAAGAAATGCCACTTGTTGAGTTTTATTTGGAGCTTATATACTATTTTCGCAAATTAAGGGACTAAAAGTGTCAAATTCGAAACCTAAGGGATTAAATTGTCATTTTTCGTATTTTAATAACTCTAGGGACTATTTTTGAAACATTCCGAAACTTAAGGATTTAAGTGTAATCATAAGGACCTAAACCACACCTTAGTAAACTTAAGGGACTAATTATGTAACTATCGAAACTAAAGGGTTGAAAATATAAATGTTTATATTTATAAACCTAGGGACTAAAAGTATAATAACTAGAAATTTAAGGGTATGATAGTGAGCAAAAGTGAAATAAATAAAACACTTAACGAGTCGGTCGAACCTTAAGATATTCGGACATTAAACAGGTTTAATTAACGACGAAATAAATAAGCATATTTATTAACAATGATTTCACGTTTCTCGGGAACCATCGAAATTATAAATACAATAATCTTGTGCATCATCGCACAAGTGATAACGGTATATATAAACTTAAAATGAAATTTAGTTTATACAATGAGTCGTTAGCTTAAATGTGTAAACTAAGACTTGACCGTATTTACTTAGGTACTTGACGGTGTGATCCACTGCTTACTTGGATATTTATTATCATTCGAAGAACTACCTGCTAAGGTGAGTTCATAGCCCCATGTTTTACAATTATTTAAATGATTTACATCCTTGGGGGTAGACATGCTTTGTTTTACAAATTGGACGCAAGTGTACATTTTATACTATGATTACGTGTTTGCCTAAGTTACCATAACCCATTTTGTCCATGATCATGAACTGTTAATTGCATAGATGTGATTGGGAATTACATTGTGTGGGCGCGAATGTTATGGATAGATCTATTAGGGATTGACAATCCCCGTTCGGGTGACTAGCTATCACTGGAAACGAACGCATACCATGTCGAATCTGGGATGTTGCGGGGTTAGCACATCATTCACGGACACCTGTTGGCAAATTTATATTTGCATACATATATGTCGAGCTTTAGTGTCATGAGCTTAGGAAACGTAATTACTTTTTATGATGTTTGCATTTGTTGCTTAATCATACACTTGGAAATCTTGCGGTCCTACAATTGATTTACATAAACCTATGAATTCACCAACATTATGTTGACGTTTTAAGCATGTTTTTCAGGTCAATAAGGCACGAGGTGCGATGATACATTGGGAGTCAATAATTGAAGAGTCAACACTTAAGATTTGGGGTCTTATTACACTTTGGGGACAATTGTTATAAACCGAAATCTTTATTTATATTGTTGAACAATATGAAGCCATGAGCTTATGTAACAAACGAGTATTTTGTTAATCCAATGTATCTTTTTCAAACGACACGTTTAGTAGTCGTTCTCAGATCTTGTGCTATTGACCCAATAATGTAACGCTCTCGGATATTCAAACATTCCGCTGCATGCTCAGATTTGAGGGTGTTACAAATACTAAGCTTGCAAAATCATCAATCTTAGGGAAACCGGCTTTACAACCACGTAAAAACCAATCAGTTGTTAGAAAACCGACTGTGTTTAAGTCTGAACGACCTAGAATTTCAAAGCAACGATTTGCCTCCCAAGTTGATGTCAATAATGATTTGTCAAAACCAGTCACTACATATTATTTGCCTAAGGAAAGAGAATCTGCTGTTGCAAAACCTCATCACATGATTGCACCTGGCTCATCTAGGTATAGCTCAAATGACATGGTTCATAATCACTACCTAGAGGAACTATAAGAAAAAGACACAAGAAAGCATGTAGGAATCAGAACCTAGTAGTGTTGCCTTTGCTTGATCACAAAGCACAGCAAAATGGAATCCTTAGCAACCAAACCTAGGTTCAATAACACAAAATTAGGAATTGGCCTGCATCTAAGAGTAGTTGCGTCACGACAAAGACTGTGCCCATAGCAGAACACTCTAGGAATTCTAGAAATTTTTCTGACTCCAACATTTTGTTTTGCTCGACATGTTAGAAATGTGTCTTTAATGCTAATCATGATTCTTGTTGTATCAAAATTCTGATTGAAGTTAAACTAAGTGCTAACGGGTCCATCCATAAGACAACAAAAGATAATTTCCCGTAGAGCAAATAGGTTTTGTAAAGAAGAAACCAGAAATGCAGATCCCAAAAAGTCACAGGTCTTCAATCAAAAGGTGTACTTCCGTTGTCATGAGAAAAAATGACTCCTAGATCTTGTCTAGGTGGAAACGACGGGTAAATACTTTTCAAGGACAGTTGGTTCTTAAGTGGATTTCTACTGAAGATATTCACCTCTAGCACAAACCAAGGTTGACAGTGATCCCAAAATGGATCAAATGATGATATCACGAAACAAGTATGAATGCAAACAAATTCTTGATGTCAGTGCTGGATACACTTAACAGACATGCATGTTACATCTTTTAAATCCTACAAAGGAAGGTCTTACGAGTTTGTATGAAAAGGTTGATATCTGAAGAAAAGAAAACAGGGCTTCAAGGAATTTTCATTGATGACATGAGCTATGATTCTGTTAATATTACGTTCAGAACTCGGAATCACGACCACAGCAATGAACCAGTCCACTTCAAAGGCTGGGTTCCAAAGTTGTTCTCCAGCAGGAAAGACAGCTACATACGACAAGACGTTGGATTTTCTATTTTACCATCCACATAAACAATTGTTGAGGTTCAACAGGTAAATATTCATATAAAAACAAAATACAAAATATAAAATTTCAAAAAGAAAATTAACAAAATCAAAAAATCAGAAAATGTTTTCAAAAAATATTTTCTCGACTTGTCTCTTGGAGTCGGATATCATTTAAGTACCTGAAATGTTGATAATATCGACCACGGGCGTGTAAATTGAAGTTCGAAACAGGAGTACAAAAGTTTTCATACTTGTCATTTTCTAATTTTTCTTGATGTACTTGTAATCCTCTTTAGATTGCACTAAGGACCAATCGACAAAGGAGAGTGTACGCATAAGTGCGCTTATCCTTAGCATAGAAGAGAAGTCTTCTAACATATGGTTTTTCAAAAAGTTGAACACAATTTTTCAAGAATTTCTCAATGAAGATTCAAAATCTTTCAAAATTGTGTGTTCAACACTCCTTCCCTCATATTGTTTTCAAAGACAAGTATTCTACATTTGGTGTCATTTTTTTAAATGAGTCAATGTTTGAGGGGGAGCTTTTCTGAAAAACAATGTTTTAATGATTGTTAGATACATCATAACATGACCAATTCTATATGTATTCAAACACATTTAAAAGGTCTTAAAACATCCACGAAATAATAATGACTTATTTAAATAGATTGTTTGTTATAAGATAATTAGGTGGTTGGAGCACTATTTTTCAAGAATCTTCGATGACAATTAAATCCTTCAAAATTGTTTGTGGACTCAACCCAATGCTAACCCTTTATTTTATTTTATTTTACACTTGGTATCATTGTTTTTGGTGTCAAACATATGTAAATCTGAGGGGTGTGTAAGTTAATGGTCCATGTAAATTCATGCTAAGTAAATGTTTCCCTTGGAATTTCAAGACAAATTTTAATAAAAGTATTTTCAAAAACTAAGTGAAATGGTATTTAAAATAAGGGGAGAAATGTATTTAAAATGTGATCTTGAAAATAATAAGTGATTTATCGACTCAAAGTGCTTGATACTCTTCGAAAAAGGTTTTATGGTTACGATTGCATACCCTACAACATCTTATTTCACGGACGATTTTGAAGTCATAGAGTGGTCAAGGTTAGGTAATTTGTCATATGATCTCAAAAAACAGAAAACCAGAGGATTACCCAATGACACTCCATATGTTAGATATAGCCAAGTCCTTAGTATGATGGGCATGAATGTGTATAAGGGAAGAATGCCGACTAAGATTGAGCTAACACTGGAACAATCACAACAAGGTGTTAGTAATGACATCTTGGTAAGCATTGAAGGGGTTGAAGAATTAAGAAATGTATTTGATAAATGGTCTTAAAGAAAGGAAAGCCCTTCCACACAACTTAGGCAGACAACTGGGGTCATTAATATGGCTTGTCAGAAATCGACGATGTTGATTCCTGACTTTGAAGACGACATCATGGACCCAGTGATGCAATGCACAACCCTTCCCAGCCATTCGGGTTTCTCTCAACAGAAACTTATCTCATTTATCAAGGAGATACACATGACTTCTATTGACTTTCTCACTCCGACATAGTTGATATTAAATAGGTGGCAGTCTGCTTTAGCCTCCGATTACTAAAACCAAAAGAACTATCGAGTTCTAGGCCAAGAGATCAAAATAAATCTCATTAGGACATATTCCATTACTAACACTTGTTGAACACCAATAAGTTCACTAGCTATTAACAAGAGTCCTATGCATTATCCTTGTGATTGTGCCAGAACATCCGAGTGATACTTAAGGTATTCACAGTGAAGATGGAAATCCTGCTTGAGCCAGCATCAAACAAGCTCTTGGTAGGTGACTTGCGAGTATTCATATTGAATTAGACTGGTGTCAACTGGAAAGAAAATTATGGCTGCGGTTCATGTGAATCCACAACTTGTTCAGGAAATGAAATTGCGGCTTAATCAGAAAAAGATAGTAACTATCTGATTCATCTTACCGTGTTGTTGCTTTGAGACGTTCCGGTAATGGAGAACAAGCAAGCACGGTAATCTAATAAATCTGGTGTTAGAAGACCTACGCTTTGAGTGGAAAAACCCTGTCAAGAGATTCTTTGAATTACCTAATCACAAACGGCCCTATATGAAACGGACGTTAATCTCACCATTTCGGAGGACGAATGACAAAGCCATATTCATCCACCCGCTTTATTGCTAACTGTTTTATTTCAGGATTCATATAAAGATGGAGATGGTGATGCCTCATTCTAGCTGGAGTCGGATTCACTACCACATGCTCATGCTCAAACTACAAAGACATACTATAAGCATCAAGATTCAAGAATCATGAAAGCTCAAGAATTAAAGACAAAGACTTCCGCACAAACTCTGATATACAAGATCTTCCTTCAAGATATCAAGTCTATCAAGGGAGATTGTTAGCAAGCTTTCAAGATGATGCAAAGTATGAGCATGTTGGTCAAGACACAAGATCGCAAGGCGGCAAAGACGATCAAGACGGAAGGATAAAGATTTAAAGATCTCGTACATTAAGACGAAGTCTAAAGACAATGTCAAAGGCTCAAGATCAAAGATCGCAAAGCATGAAGGAACAAGCCTACAACGTAGACAAAGACAAAAATCACAAGAGCTTAACGACAAAAGCAATCTCATTGATCTCACGAAGGAGTGTCACAATGAACTCACTTCGGGGGAGATTGTTAGCCTCAAAATATTGAGTCGAACAAGGAAGTTCGTTCATTAATTATATTAGGTCTCGGTCATTAATTAATTATACGTTGTAATAGGCTAGACGGATAAACGGGCTCTTTATGTAATCTAATCGGTCACGTGTATCGGGCGAAAGCCCAAGTAATCCCGAGCCCGGCCCGTAGAAATACTAAGGCATGAAAGCCTCTTGGTTTTAACTATAAATACCCTTCTCTAAGGATGGAGAGGGTGTTAGTCTAATTTGTAACTTTACAAGTAAATCAACCAATTCTATTTTTTCTCCCTACTTTCTCTCTCTAGTTTCTCTCTCTAAAATTCTACCATATTTCTCATCTTATTTTGTTGTATCCATGATGAAGTAAGTGATTTTGGGTTTCTAACACATACAAATCCATCCAGACAAGCTTAGAGTTTTTATCATCCTCATCCACCACAAACACTCTTGCATATAAAGATCCACTATAACAAGATTAGAGCTCTTGTCATTTTCATCCATTGAAGGCTTCTTATCAAAATAAGATCAATCGTATCAAGCTTAGAGTTATTGATGTTTAGATTAGGCATTAATCTCCATTAGACAATCACAATCAGACAACACCATGTATCATCATCATACAACACCTTGTTTCACTAACTATATTTCAAACTAGACGTTTAATGGGTTATGTGTTCAGGTCTTAAAAACAAGGGTTATAGGTTTAGTGTGTTCCAGCCTTAAAACACAAGGCCATTAAACATAACAAGTTTGATTGTACCCGAAGAAGAACTCGATATCTAGCTTAGTATCGCTAAACATTATAAGCGATGTTGTAAGGTTTTCTTTGCCGAGAATGGATCTTGTTGATTTAGTGAAGTAACTCTCGAGTCAAAAACCCAGACAGTTGTGTAGAGCGAAGAAGAGCTTCGTGACTGAACCACTATAAATCATCGTGTCTGGTTTGATCTCTGTTTTACTTGTTGTTATGTGTTTATATTTACATTGTGTTTACAATTGCATTATGTTGATATGTTTTATTCCATGCTATTTATTATCATCATTGTTGTAGAATTATTATTGTCACTTATCATATTGCATTACACTTGATTTATTTGATACAAGTAATTTAAGTTTTTAAGTGGTAACATATTCACCCATATTTTACGTTTTCCACACTAACCTCTAACATAAATGGTATAGCGAAAAACCATTTGTCTTGACTTCTCATGTCTAAATTTACACAATTTACCTTAACATTTTGAGTCCAAACTTGCATAATTTCACCCTACTAAGTAATGAAAGTCCACCCAAGTGGCAAACATAAAAGTCAACATTTATGGCAAAACATCAAAATCCAAAGTCCACATATGTGGCAAACTATTAAGTTCACATATGTGGCAATTTTCTAAGTCTAATGTATTGGAAAACTATATATGTTAAGAAATTGTTATTGTTTATATTTGTTCTTGAATTATATTGTTATGCATCAATCATTTGAAACTAAAAAATGTTGTTTGACCCATTCGTATCCAAAACTTACATTGTTTGACTAATTTTCTCAACTGGTTACTTGTAACCATTTTGTATATCAACTTATGAAAATCATTCTACATGGTTTGTCATCCTGAACGTCACCATTTTCTTAAAAAAATCTACAAACAATTCTTGTATGAAAATCAATTTAACCCAAAAATTCTTCAAAGTAAAATCTACAAACAATGCTTATTTGTAACTATTCTCTAAGTATATTAACTCGATCATAATCATTCCTCTGTCAATCCATAACCTAAAACCATAACTTTTGTTTCAAACTCATATAAACATCAAACATTCATACATCGTAATGAGCATAAAAATCAAACATCAACGTACATAAGCATGATATCTATGGTCCTTAAGGCGGTCTTCATAATGCGTCTTCCATAAAAAGTCAATCAGGACCTTGGTTCTAAATTTCCAAGCTGAATGGAGATCTTAATGCTCTTGGACTGGACTTACACTCTATTTTCAAACACCAAGTTAGAAATGGAGAATCTATATTCTTTTTTACCGATAAATGGGTAGGGAACTCGGAACTTTGTTATACATTCCCTAGGCTTTACCGCCTTGAAACAAATAAACAATGCAAAGTGTTTGATCGTGTACCCATTCCCTCCAACATCACTTTTGTTCCTAGGATGAATCATCTAGATTCTAGATCAAGTGGGCATTGTTTAGTGGTAACAGTTAGGTTTGGGCCTATACACCTCATAGTCTCTAATTTCAGTAGGCATAGAGTCGTAGGCTAAGAGGTGTTGCGGACTTACTGGAATTAGTAGAGTTACAAAGTTAACTCTCAAATATTCAGCTCTCTCTCTATCCGGATAAATGGAGATGCTTGGTGAATCATTCTAGGTCATTCACAGAAAAAGGTATAAGATCATTTATTGTCAGTTCTTCTCCATGATTGGTCATTGAAACAACAAAGATGGAACAACCTTGTGCCAATTATAGTCAATATTTCTTCATGGATGTTGGTGCAACATTAACTAGGATCTCCTTTAAAACGTTCGCGACACTTAAAATAACAAACGATAGCCAAAATCCAAAAAAACAGATTTGTGAATCTGGCGCGCTGGTCATGTGTCAGCAAGTGGCCAGCGCACCACTCACGACATCCATTTTTACGGATTTTGTTTTGCCGGCCTTCCTTTTACCCGACACATGTGGAAACTTCAGTAAAGGTATGTACATGATATTTAAGGATTTGGAAACACTCCAAATGATGTTTAAACTTAGAGAGGATAAAAACAAATCCTCCCATTTTTCAACAAACCGCCAACTCAATTTTTTATCAAACGCCTCTAGCCAAGGCCAAAATGTAACACCCTCAATATATGTGGCAGTGGAATAGGTAATCGGGGCGTTACTTTATAATACACAAGCACAAGATACACGAGAACGACCTCTATATGAGTCGTTTAAAAAGGTAACCTCGTAGATACATTTAAAAATAAATAAGTTTTTAACAATTGGTCCCATGAATATGCATCACAAGGAAAATCATAATTTTTGATACAACGAGGACAATTTATTGCAAGAGAAAATCAATGAAAATAGTCTTGATGAATGCGGAATCCAATGCACGTCATATATTGTTAGGAAATATATTTTGAGTTGATAAGACAAAACAATAAATGAAAAGGAAACAAGAGGGACTTAAATGACAATTCAAGAATTCTACAAGTTGGTGGAGGATATTCTACAAAAGATAAAAGATTCCAAAAGATATGATTCTTAAAGATAAAGATGAAGTTTATTAAAGAATTAAAAGATTTAGTTTCCTTATACAATTATGTTTTCCCTTGTAAATTTAGATGGACTCTACTATATAAAGAAATCCCTAGATATAGTTTATGTGTATTAAAAGATGTAAACACCAGAAAAGTATGTGTGTATGTGTGTTCTAGGCGTCAAGTCCTCTAAGTGGACGCCTTGGTTTGGTTGGTTTAGCCTCAAGGATCTTTGATTCCTTGTTATAGTTTAGATAACATGTTCTACGATTGATCATCAAGAATTGGGGCTTGTAGTAGTCATTGTATAAAGATGATGATGAAACCTTGTTAGGCAATAATAAAGAATGTTCTTAATGTTTATTCCGTTGTGCATTCTATTGTTCTTTATTATTGTTCATCCTAGATTAAAGTTCTAAACAAACTGAGCTTAAACGATCATATGGTTTTCACAATTGGTATCAGAGCCATGGGGCTCTTGATCTAGGTTTTAAAAGGTTTTTACAATTGAATTTAATGAAAGAAAATTTATTTTTGATCAAATTCGGTAATGGTTATGGTTTTCGGTAATCTGCTCATGATCAAATTGAGTGAAATTAGGGTTTGCTGTCATTTTTATTGTTACTGCTGTTATAATGTTACAAGATTTAAGGAATGTTTGTACTATACGTTTAAGATGTTCAAAGCAGCAGTCGTGACAAGGTTTTAAATGACATTAAGAAGAAGCGATAGCAGCACAAGCTGATTTCTTTATACTTTCTTTGGGGTCTGCTGAAAGATTGAGTCTCAATAGCAGGTTCTGATGGGTTTTAGGTATTAACTGTTGTTTGATGTGAATACGATGTTATTGGTTGCTTCATTATAATATATACTTAGTACTGCTCATATTAAATTGATGCTATCAAGAATAGTAGTAACTCAAGTGTTACTACTACCAAGCATAAAAGGTTTCAACAGTTGGTTTCGTATATAAAGGTGAAAGAAAACTGAGTCAACTCGGTTCTAACCGAGTCAACCCAGTTGTGTTTAAATGATGAACATAACCAAAGCATCAACAACCTTCAACAGCAACGAATCCAAACTAAACCTAACCCACACACCATCATAATCTCACTGCTATAATCATCTTTTTCACCACAACTCATAATCGAAAAAGAAAACCAAGTCAACTTGGTTATAACCGAGTTAACTCGGCTCTGGTTGAACTCATGAACAAACCGCAACCAATCAACATCAACAACAATCAACAAATCTACTATTCTATACCTATACCCATCCTTCAACTACAAATCTCATCTCCATAAGCATAACGACTCGAACCAACAACAAAAACAAGTCAAGATCTCAATTTGTTGTTCTTTGATTTTCAAAAGATTTTTAAAGATCTTGTCTGATAGAACATAGCACATCATCGATCTTTGTAAAGGAAAAATCCTTTGTTAATGTTCGAAAACTATCAAGAAAAAAAACAAGAACAAGATTCTTCTTGTCCCTCTTTGTTTCGTTTATGAAAAGATAAAACAATCAATACAACCTACATGAGACCATTATTCAAATGATCTTAAAGCCAATAGTTATGTGGGTTTTCTCTCGTGGGTCTGTATGAACAAGATGTGTTTCAATTTATGAAGAAAGACATAAGATTTATGAGGGTTTCGTGTATGATTCGAGCAGAGAGGATTTGTTTTGTGATTCATATAAAAGGGTGTTTGTGTTTCGTGTATGGCTGCAGATAAAGAGGCGGTGAATAAGTGAATTAAGGATGCCCTGTGTGGTTTCTTATACTCAGGTAATAGAAGTTTTTGAGCTGGTGTGCTTTTGAAGAGTTGGGTCTCATAATATATAATGGACCATGTATACATGGTTGTGATTGGGCCAGCCATTATATTAACCAAAAATGGGCTGAAATCTCTCATAAGTAACCCACAGCCATCAGGCTGAATTTGTTAAAAGATGATTATTTGGACCAGGATGTGAAAAGAGTTATATAACTCGTATGGCATGGAAAAGTATATGATTAATACTGTTAGTGTACACTTCATGCTGCTGTGTGGTTATTATTGAGATTAGTACTGCTAGTATGATTTAAATACTGCTAAGGTAAAACAGTAAGTCACTACTGTTAGCGTTGTTACAGGTTTGAAGTAGTATTAAGATACAATTGTTAGCTTTGTCCGATAAATAAACATTAGTGCTGCTAGTTGTGACAAATATCGGACAGTACATGGATTGGTAATGTCAGACAAAACAGAAAATCAAGTTTGTTTGGTTTTGGTTTTTCTGTTTGGAGTTTGATTTTGGTTTACAGGTTCAAGAGGTATTTGAGACATATTTATTTGTTCTTAAACGGTTTATGGCTACTATTTTTGGATTCATTGGATTAATTGGTTACGAAGAAGATTATTTATCACTTATTTGGAGTTGAAGTGGAGTTTCACAGGTTTATGTTCTTATCATATCTTAAATGGCTTACAACATTTGGAGATAACTTGTTCATGCTTACAATGATGTGACAAAGACTTGACAAATCTAGCAAAGGTGTGTGATCTAA
This sequence comes from Tanacetum coccineum, assembly GCA_026074375.1. NCBI lineage: Eukaryota > Viridiplantae > Streptophyta > Magnoliopsida > Asterales > Asteraceae > Tanacetum > Tanacetum coccineum. The sequence goes on along the minus strand of BQNB010039129.1, from coordinate 16,740 downwards.
CTTACGGTGCTCAATGCTCACATTTGCTATCACTTTGGTCATGTGTCTCATAGAAGATGAGGATTTTGTCAAGAGGTTACGATCTACTTATATTTCACAGATTTATTTATAAGTTTGACGTCACGTGGATAGTACAAGATATAAGACACAAGTTTGGGTTATTCTACTTCAGCATCAAATTGGTAATACTTAGTTTTCTTCATCAGTAATCATTACATAGAGCCTACATTCAAGAAATGGTTAACATATGGGTTTCAGGGGAAGCTTAATGTTAAAATGTTTAACCATTTATATGCTACATCGAGGTGAAGGTTTTTACTACTGCTAGTTATTATTACTACTGCTAGTTTAAGTTTCTACTGCTCAAGTTCATTTATCTTAAGGTGCGTCATGGAGGGTAATTTGAGTTGATGGAAGGCTGGATTAGAAGTGTGATAATGGTTTGTGGTTGTCGAAATCAAAGTTGCATACTTTAGTCCCCTATTTGATTATGACAAAAAGGGGAAGAAGATTTACAAAGAAGATGTGCAACTTACAGATCCTTGGTGGAATTGCATGGATTAAGGGGAAGTATGTTTCATTCATATATTAACTTCAGGGGAAGTTTGTGCTTATTTGGTTTTGTCATTATCAACTAGGGGAAGATTGTTGGGAAATATATTTTGAGTTGATAAGACAAAACAATGAATGAAAAGGAAACAAGAGGGACTTAAATGACAATTCAAGAATTCTACAAGCTGGTGGAGGATATTCTACAAAAGATAAAAGATTCCAAAAGATATGATTCTTGAAGATAAAGATGAAGTTTATTAAAGAATTAAAAGATTTAGTTTCCTTATACAATTATGTTTTCCCTTGTAAATCTAGATGGACTCTACTATATAAAGAGATCCCTAGATATAGTTTTATGTGTGTCAAAGATGTAAACACCAGAAAAGTGTGTGTGTGTTCTAGGCGTCAAGTCCTCTAAGTGGACGCCTAGGTTTGGTTGGTTTAGCCTCAAGGATCTTTGATTCCTTGTTATAGTTTAGATAACACGTTCTACGATTGATCATCTAGAATTGGGGCTTGTAGTAGTCATTGTATAAAGATGATGATGAAACCTTGTTAGGAAATAATAAAAAATGTTCTTAATGTTTATTCTGCTGTGCATTCTATTGTTCTTTGTTATTGTTCATCCTAGATTAAAGTTCTAATCAAACTGAGCTTACAACGATCGTATGGTTTTCACATATATGCCATACGAGTTATACCTGAGAAATAAATGCTTAAAAATGTCAACGTAAACTTGGTGAGTTCATAGGTTTAAATTTATAATAAAAGTAGATTGCAGGATTTGGCGTGGCAAGGCTGTTGTATGAATACAATGCCACAAAATGTAATTACGATTTCCTAAGATCATGATACCGAAGCTACAACACCGTTTGCATGTAAACAAATACACGAATAAAAATACCAACGCAGGTGTTCAGTCCATAACACCTAAAATCCGACATGGTATACGTCCGTTAGTTTGGTCCTCCGAAACTAGTAAGCGCTTAACTTACCCGAACAGGAATGTTAATCCTAATAGATCTATTTATAACACTCGCGCTTATACAAGGTAATTAACGGTTCATGATATTTGAGGCATAATGGATTATCGCTACTTAGGCCTAATCGTAATCATTTAAATTTGTATTTGCGATCAGAGTAAAAACGAGTAATGTATCTCACCCGAGATTTATAAAATAATTGTAAATAATTAAAACGGGGCTATAAACTCACCTCAAGCAAATAATGATATTGGTAATGAAAGGTAAGCACAGAAAACGATTCATGGAAACTCTAACGGTAACCTAAATAAGTAATATGTTTTTAGGATAATGAAAACTAGAGTGCAATGATGCATATGAACTAATATGAATCCTACATCACCCGTACACGGTTGCGTTTAAGTTTTAAAAATTAAAACATGAATTTCAAAAAAGTAAAATATTTATTTTCATGTTTTCAAAAGTTCCCAACAGTTACAAGTTACTTGCTTTATTAACCCATAACTCCCTCGTTACAAAACCTAAAAATGCGAGTCTAGAGTTTTTGAAAACTAGATGTTGAGTACTTTAAAAGTTAGCTTATCATTTCCCCTACATCAGACTCTAACAAACTCGAAAACATTTTAGCCACGAGGTTAGAGTTTTAACAGGCCATAACTTACTCATTTCAACACCTTTTCTAGTGATTCCAGAGGCTATGGAAAGATATCTACCCCGACTACAACAACTCAGTTTACCCCAGAACCCAACTCTAAATATAAAGGCTTCAAAAACAAGTCTCAAGTAGGATGATCGTTCATTTTTATACATTTTGACCATTTTTAGTATATTTTGCAAATTTTCAATTGGCTATAACTTTCTCGTCCGATGTCCGTTTGAGTCGATTAAACTTGATATTTTTACGTTGTTGGATGGTCTATGCATTACACTACAGTCCCAACCCATAAACACTACCTAGATGGATCGTTCATAGCCTCAAAGCTCCCCATTCATTTATTTTCACCAATTTTGTAAATCTCTCGAGTTCGTAAATTAAAATATAAGATCACTTTCGAAAGCTCTAGATTTGAGGCATAACTGTAACATTTCAGATTTAAGGTCAATATATAACCCGAGCTTTGCCTTTAATTAAAAATTATTATTTTTGCTTTTTAGCTGATTTAGTAAAAATCATAGTTTTTTAGCTATTTGCGAGCCATGCTTAGGAGATTTATCCGTTAAGCGTTTTAAGAAGTTAAAATTTTCATATTTTTGATCCGGGAGCTTAATTATTTTATTTTTAGTAGTTTATGAATCTTCTTGTGTTTTTGCCAAAACCGTGTCAAAATAATATTTTTATATTTTTTAACATTTTAACTAAGTATTTTAATACAAAATAATATAGTATAAAATTTTACAAAAAAAATGTATGAAACCAGGGCCCAAAGCCATATGGCCAGTTAGTATAGCCCAAAACAAACATCTCATATTTTTTTTTATAAAATAGGAAGATTACTAGACATCTTTGACCTTATATAAAGTATTTGAATCCATTACAACTCTTTCTAAACACTATTTCTCAATCTCTCCTCCTTCCCGTGCATGACGAACAACACACCACCATCACCAAATCACAATAAAAAATTCTCAAATTACTCCTAAAACATTCCTACATTACTCCAAAATAAATTCCTACCATTATTTACTAAAGAAATCAACATGCAAGACTTTTTCAAGAATCTTAGGTTTTGAAGATTTTATTGATTTTGGGGGTATACAAGGCTTCAAGGGTTTAAAATAAGTGTTATTGCAAGATTTTGGGTAAATAAAAGTTAGGGTTTTGTTCTTGTTGTGGTTCGACCCTAGGCCGAAACTTAAGGGAGTGTTTGGTTCGTTCGTTTTTTTTCAATTGTTGCTACGTAAGCCTTAATCTCTTATTTAATTGTTATTTTTATTTAATGAGTTGATTAATTTGTTTGATTTTTGGAAACTATGATGCATGCATGTTATTGGATGATTAAGAAAGTGATATGACGTTAGGTAGTAGCTTAGGATGGTTATAAATTAGGTTAGATTGGATTTTGGAAGCAGATTGGGATTGATAATTTAGGACAACAGGTTGTTGGTGTGATGTCGAATAATTTCTAACTTGAGGTATATGATTTTATGACTTGGTTGGGTAGATAATTGTCTAAGGTATAAGTGGCGAGTTGGATGGGGCCGTAACTCATCCGGATGACCAAGATATGATTGAATTAGTGAAACTAATTTTATCGAGCACTTAGGAAATTTAGTGCAGATAGTTTGACACATTATGCAATATTTTTGGCTTAGAGACTACTGTATCTTTACATAAATAGATATATTATAATCTCATGTCCGTATGGTGAATTAGATGGAGTCGTATCTCCTCCAGATCAGTGAGATACGTCTAAATTAGCTAGCTAGTCTTAAAAACGAACCCAAAATTTACTAGGCAGATTGTTTGACCTAAAATGGACAATTTTTGAACTAGAAACTATTGGTTTTTGATATGAGTAAATGATATAACATCTAAAGATTATGTGGTTCTTTGGATATGGCTGTAACCCTTCCGAATGAAGGAGTTACGACTAAAACGACTAAATTAACCATAAATTGTGCCCAGATTTTCAAATGAATTTAAGTCCAGATCTTTTCATATTAAGTGCCCCATTTTCCAAGTCAAACCTGTAGGATTTAGATAAACTTAAACATGGGATTTCATTTTGGGCCAAACGAAGTTATAAAATAGGAATTATGCTATAAACGGTGGAACGAGAAAAAATTTTAAATAATCAGATTTGGCACATGAGGGTAAAATGATAGTTTCACTTAGGATATGTACATTTTGGGTTATTTTCCTTGTAACCTCAGTAAACTAGAGTCGAATAGCTTGTTTGAGGCAAAAACCGTTCGTTTATATCTATTACGGATTTTGAGATATAGGTCCATTAAGTCGGGTAAGGGCAAAAATTGGTAAAGATGTATGGTTTTAAAAGGAGTTAATTAACACAAATAAAATTTTAAACTAGATGATTAAGGCCTAAAAGAGGATGTCACTTGAAGGTAGATTAGATTAGGTCCTAAAGGAATGTTTGGATAAATCTTACTTGGTTAAAAGTAATTTGAACGCCGTATCATGATCACGATTTCTTCATTGTATCTTTTGGTTGTTTTCGTCGTGTGCGTTTTATTTCTTTATACTAAGTTGCCATTCTTTTTAGGTGATACTTAGGTGACCATGGTTTCACGCCATCCTTGATCTAACTTCAGTACTTACTACTTCATTACTTCTCGGTGAGTTCATAGCCTTGCCTTTAAATGTTTAATTATTTTATAAACCCCGCGAGGGAGATACATGCTAGTTTTAAAAATAGAACACAAGTGATTTTATGGTATGCTAGACCTGATTTCATGACTAATTGCATGAGTAGCTATTGCCAAAGTCCCTAATATCATAAATCGTTAATTACCTTTCAGGGTAAGCGCTAGTACATTTAAAGTGATCATATTGGTGATTGACAAACCCCGTCGGGTACAGGATCCATTGCGCTCGCGTACACATATCAGCGTTAACGGATGTTTTGTATTGAGTGAAATTTAGGTAGGAGGCAATAATACCTAGTAATTTGGGGCAAATTGTGGACATATATTTATATGTGGTGTTCACGCTTCGGTGTCATGAGCTCAATGCATTAATAACTAATAGCTTGTGTGTACAACAAGTTATCTGATGATATATACTTGTGTTCAAAAATTTATTATTCATTATTTATAAACTTTATAAATTCACTCAACATTATTGTTGACGTTTTTAACATGTTTTATCTCAGGTGGCTATGCTTATGCTTGCTTGGATGGAAGTATTGCGTGGATATCAAACTTTTCAAAGACTCTGCTAAATTTTCACATTCGATAAAATTTTAACTTGATATATATGAGTCATGTTTTCGACTCTTGTAGTTTTTGCTAAAAACCGTTTGGGACCTGTGTAACTCTGATGTTTTAATACATTGAATGTGATACTTATTTTTAAACGTCTGTTTTGAGGCCGTTTTCTGTAACTTATGCGTATGGAATATGAAGTAGCACCCTCAAGTTGTTGTTCCGCTGCGTGCTGAATTTTAGGTGTGTTACAGATTGGTATCAGAGCTCAAGTTATAGCGAACTAGGTCGTTTTCAAAACCTGGACTATAACGGTTTTTCAAAAAAATTTAAAAGTCTTTCATCGTTGCCCGATATCCGCGCGCGCATGCTCCCTGATCCCTTATAAGCTCTCTTTTGCATCTCTACTACTATTACATGGATAATGAATATTTAACACTTGGCTATGATTTTGCTCTCTTACGTCTATCTTATGGCGTCTTACTATTTACCTTATATTGGTCATTTATATAAATATTGACCACTCTGATTATCGCGTACTTCTTGATTTCTCATTTACTCTCTTGAGCATCAATACGAATATTATATAAGGATACTCATATATATGAGCTACTTTCTTTTCGATCTCTTACGCTTACCTTTGGGATTACTGCTACCTATTTATATAAAAGTAATTTATATAAGTGTTGACTATTTTCGATCACTTATGTCTACTTTGTAGAATGCCTCTATATATTTATAAATATTGTCTATATGAATACTAAAGCTCTTCTAAGACATTGTTAGCGACACAATGGTCTCTAAACTTTCTTTATGACATTGTGTGTGCCACAATGGTTTCGATTATTTCAAGACATTGTGAGTGATATGATTATCTCCAAAACTTTTTTGTGATTTTACTTTGTTTTCCTTTGATGATATCGAAACTCTACATAGTATTCTGATCCCATCGGTTATTTTCTATTCGACTCCAAGTTTGATCATTCTCCTCGTACTTCTGAAACGTATAGGTCGTCACGTAATCCGTTGCGTGGAAACATGCCGACTAAATCAAACACGGCTTTAACATGTCACCTCATAACCCTTCATTCTTTTGGAAAACGGCTATTAACTTATTCCCGCGTAATGTGTCGTTTGAGAACGTCTACTTTTGGAACTTTCGAGTAAAATTGGTGTGTTCATGTTTTGATTCTCTTGTATCGATCTCTACCAAGTGAGTCTTAAATCTTCGATTCTCGAAATTCATGAGTTTTTTTGTTTAAAAGTGTGTTAAATAATTAGGCATGGCTTTGTATAGGGGTTTAGAGGAATTAAAATGGTGTTTGGTTTGATTTTGAAATGGATTTTTAGGGCAGTTTGTAACCAGCAGGTTATGAGGTTAATTACGAATTATTTTTTGGTCATAAGGCACATGGGAAAGCTAATAGGAATGTAGGTATATGTATTAAGTGTATGTGGTTCTTTGAATAAGGCTGTATCTCCTCCGAATGAGTGAGATATCTCTGTTTTACTAAAACTAGTCAAATCTGGTATACCGTTGGGAAAACGAGAAAAACTCCATATTTTTCGATTTACTTTTTAAAAAGGAATTATGGTACATGTAGAGGAATCTTAGGGCTGTCACCTCCCACTGACCTCACATCAATAACATCAATAGATTTCAAATTACGCTCAATTCCGTGAGCCACAAAAATCAGTCACAAATTCTTAGGGACTACTTTTGATCAGCAGCTTGTTAGGTATGTTTCAAAATATTTTTGTCAATAAAGACCTGAGAAATTAGACTAGAATGTTTAGAAACATCTTGGGTACATGTAGGAATTCGGATGGAGTCATATCGATGCCCGAAGAATGAGTTATCGCCGAAACGGCAAAACTATTCAAAAATTAAGACCAAATTTTGAATCAGTAATAAGTCCAAAAAAAATTCATATAACAACATCTAAATATGTAAAACTGTGGGTTTTAGGTATTGAACAAACTTAGACTTGAGCGGTCGTTTCAGCCTTTACGGCACACTGTTTAGGAGATACATTAAAAATGGTGAAGATGTAAAATCTAAAAACTAATATGCACTTGTATTAAAGGTTAAAACGGTAATTTCACCCAGATTTTGAAAATTTCTGGGCAGTGGGCCATTTGTTTCTGAAAAATAGACTCGAAATGCTTTTCGTAGGCGAAAACCTCATTTTTCTATCATCTATGGATTAGGAATTAGGAGGGTTTTAAGATTAAGGTTTATTTAAAGATTTGAGTGATCAAGTAGCTAAGGGTTTATTGTTTTGGGGTTTTGTGGGATTCGGCTAAGAAAAGGGAGACAAGAAGGATCCGCGTTTTGATTTTATTCTCGCTTATACTCGCATTTGTAAGCATCTTAAAACTCTTCTCTATAATATTTTTATGCGTCTATTTTTATAATTAATTTGATTATCATAGAATCCATGTGATTGTGTGGTAAAATAGTTTTTGGATGGATTTGAATTGGGAATAAGTCTTTATTAGGAATGGTTTTAATTGATGGATTAGGATTTGGTAAATATTCAGCAAATTATAGGTTATGATCATCAAAAATCAATTTTGGGATAATGAATTAGCATATGGGTGAGTTTGGTTGAGTTAATTGTTGTAAATTCGGAATAGAAATCTGGGTAAATTTTTGGGTCATTTTGTGAGAGTCATAACTCAGTCATTCGGATAGCTTTTATTGATTTTATTGATTCTAAAATTAAATTCAGAGAGTCTACTTTCCAACCCAAGTGGTTTAATGAGTTAAAAGTGAGCAGAGGTCAGTCAAATTGATTTTACAAGATTCATTGTCAAATCTGAGTTTCAGGGATAACTTCTGTGTTGTGTTTGTGAGTTCAAAAACCATGTCAAAACATCTTTTTAATTGATAAGGTTGCTACTATAGGAATTTCATGATGTTTAGGATTTTCCATAAATTTTCTAGAATTTATTGAGCGGTCTAAATGGGTCTAGTCAAGTAAAACTTTTAGGTGGTTGCAACAGGTAATTTTCTGGACACTTCGGGTTGTCGAATTTTTGAAAAATAGTTAAACTTGTCAAACATTTTTGGGAAAAATACAGTAGATATGTAACATATTGAGGTTATTGTAAATAGAGTATGAAATTCATTTGAGGTTGTTTGGTATTTCTTTAAAATTTGTTAAGTGACTATGAAAATCGATCAAAATCAGAAAAACTTGGATAAAGGAATAGAAGGTGTTTTAAGTTTCGTCAAGTCATGGGAAATATAGTGAAAGGTTTATAAGCATAATATACACATTAGTATCCATCAATTTAGGGGAAAACTAAAACAGTAAAATCACTAACGATGTTTAGACGTAAATTTGGGATTAAGGGGTATTTTAGACAACATTCACGTTTAGGATTTCTAAGCTTTCCAAAAATAGGTACTTCTTCTAAAAATGGTAATAATCTATAGTCGATTCTTGTAATCGTATTCTTCTTCTTTGTATGAGTTGTTATTAGATAAATGAAGGGTTTATCTTTGTTGTTGTTTCATCGCAGTGTCTCTTAGTTCCTGACTCATTAACACCTCATTCTTATCCTCGTTACTTCATGTGAGTTTGGAAAATCATACCGCCAAGAAGTCAACGTCTAAGTTCAGCCGATATCAAACGACTCTCTATGTTCATTTTGTCGATCGAATAACTCCTTACATTCATTTCTTTTGAGCGTTACTATATTTCGATACCTTGATGCTTACTTTTATCTGCTGTGATCGATTTGTTCTTTCGTTTGTAACGATAAATTCTACAAATGGCTCTTTATGTTCATTTTCTCTAAATACTTCTACGTTTGTTCGAATATTCTTTAAAATTGCTAAGATCTATCGCTTTATAAACAACATTGATGTCATCTTATAAACCATTTCATTGTTCGCGTATAAACTATCTTGCTGATTTCCTATAAACTAAATTCTTGTCATCTTATATACTATTTCGTTTTCATCTTGTGAACTGTCTTACTACTTTACCCATCATCTGGCTAATACCTTATAAACATTTTCAGAATCATCCTATAAATTATTTTGCTACTATATCATAATCTATTTACTATCATCTTATAAGTTATTTTGTTGTCATCCTATGAGCTACTTTGCATTCACTTTATGAACCATTTTATTACATTATAAAACTATTTGATACTATTTTATACATGACACTAGCTTGATGAAAATGAGCATTTCATCGTTAGTCCTCAATTATACATAGCCTGATCACCTATGTATAATTTAGGAAGGGTCATACTATGCTGGGAGTAGTCGCCTAATTTTTTTTATCAAAATCAATTTTCTACTCATAATCTTAAAAAGTGAACATTTCATGCATTAACTCTTATTCATTCAATATTCGTTTACTCTCCCGCTTAATTATTTTATTGAACCCTTCGAACATGTTAGCAAGCTACACTTTATCGAGGATCCTGTAAAGATCCTAGACCATGATGTCAAACATCTAAGGCATGGCCGTACCCCCATTTCTCTTCAAGTAAACCGAAGGGCGAATAAGGCGAATCGAGCACTAGGATGGCGTTCCTTTAAGGAGGGAAGGATGTAACATTTTAGATTTAAGGTCAATATATAACCCGAGCCTTATTTTATTTTTGCCTTTAATTGGAAATTATTATTTTTTGCTTTTTAGCCGATTTTATTAAAAATCGTCGTTTTTTAGCTATTTGCGAGCCGTGCTTAGGAGATTTATCCGTTAAGCATTTTAAGAAGTTAAAATTTTGATATTTTTTCTTCGGGAGCCTAATTATTTTATTTTTAGTAGTTTATGAATTTTTCCGTGTTTTTGCCGAAACGGTGTCAAAATAGTATTTTTACACTTTTTAACATTTTAACTAAGTGTTTTAACACAAAATAATATAGTATAAATTTTTACAAAAAAATGCATGAAACCATGGCCCAAGGCCATATGGCCGGTTAGCATAGCCCAAAACAAACATTCCATATTTATTTTTGTTATAAAATAGGAAGATTACTAGACATCTTTGACCTTATATAAAGTATTTGACCCCATTACAACTCTTTCTAAACACACAGTTATAATTGATATATAAAAAAAATCTCTGTCTCTCCTCCTTCTTGTGCTCGACAAACAACACACCACCATCAACAAATCACAATCAAAAATTCTCAAATCACTCCTAAAACATTCCTACATTACTGCTAAATAAATCCCTACCATTATTTACTAAAGAAATCATCATGCAAGATTTTTTCAAGAATCTTGGGTTTTGAAGATTTTATTGATTTTGGGTGTATACAAGGCATCAAGGGTTTAAAAACAAGTGTTATTGCAAGATTTTGGGTAAATAAAAGTTAGGGTTTTATTCTTGTTGTGGTTCGACCCTAGACCGAACCCTAAGGGAGTGTTTGGTTTATTCATTTTTTAATTGTTGCTACGTAAACCCTAATCTCTTGTTTAATTGTTATTTTTATTTAATGAGTTTATTTAATTTGTTTGATTTCTGGAAAATATGATGCATTAATGTTATTGGATGATTGTGAAAGTGATATGGTGATAGGTAGTAGCTTAGGATGGTTATAAATTAGGTTAGATTGGATTTTGAAAGCGGATTGAGATTGATAATTTAGGACAACAGGTTGTTGGTGTGATGTCGAATAATTTTTGACTTGAGGTCTGTGATTTTATGAGTTGGTTGGGTAGATAGTTGTCTAAGGTATAAGTGGCGAGTTGGATGGGGCCGTAACTCATTTGGATGACCAAGATATGATCGAATTAGTGAAACTAATTTTATCGAGCACTTAGAAAATTTAGTGCAGATAGTTTGACACATTATGGAATATTTTGGGCTTAGAGCCTACTGTATCTTTACATAAATGGATAGATTATAATCTCAAGTCCATATGGTGAATTGGATGGAGTCGTATCTCCTCAGGATGAATGAGATACGTTTAAATTAGCGAGCTAGTCTTAAAAACGAACCCATAATTTAGTAGGCAGATTGTTTGACCTAAAATGGACAATTTTTAAATTAGAGACTACTGGTTTTTGACATGATTAAATGATATAACATCTAAAGACTATGTGGTTCTTTAGATATGGCTGTAACCCTTCCGAACAAAGGAGTTACGACTAAAACGGCTAAATTGACCATAAATTGTGCCCAGATTTTCAAATGAATTTAAGTCCAGATCTTTTCATATTAAGTGCCCCATTTTCTAAATCAAAACTTTAGGATTTAGATAAACTTAAACATGGGCTTTTGTTTTGGGTCAAACGGAGTTATAAAATGGGAATTATGCTAAAAGCAGTGAAACAAGAAAACGTTTTAAATAATCAGATTTGGCACATGAGGGTAAAATGATAATTTCACTTAGGATCTAAACATTTTGAGTTATTTTCCTTGTAACCTCAGTCAACTAGAGTTGAATAGCTTGTTTGAGGCGAACACCGTTCATTTATATCTATTACGGATTTTGAGATATAGGTCCATTAAGCTGGGTAAGGGCATAATTGTTTATGTGATAATAATTACTTGCATAAGTGTATAGTACTATGGTACGACCTAATAGGTTCGTTCATTTCATGATATCGTGAGTGCTTCAATGATC
>BQNB010039128.1:0-48273 GCA_026074375.1 Tanacetum coccineum | reverse complement strand
CAGCATCATTCTAGGCTCGGGATGACGACACGAGGCTCACAAGAGTCATCAGGATCAATCCGGCAGAAATATGCTTAAACAAATTGGCGCCATCCGTGGGACCGTTATTCAATCTACCAAACGTTGAGAATACGGGTCACATTTCAATCCACACTCTCAAACACCTACGTTTTATTTTGCCCGACGCAGACGTTTGGTAGGGACCTGAACGAAAAATGCTTCGTGTTTCCTGTCGAAAAGCAAACATGAGTTCCAATTGGTTGCATCCCAGTAAATGGTTCATACTATCTTCCAGCTTGGTTTTGGGTTTAAGCAAACCGGGTCCAGAAGTTGCATGCTCTAAACTGGTCTGAATAAGCTTTCCTTGTTGATTTGGTATCCAAAACAAAGAGTCACTCATGTTTCATGCATGTCAACCTTGCTTCTGTAAGTATCTGAACTCCTCTTTCTACTCTTAATACTCTTTTCACAAACTTGAAAGAAAAAATAGTCAAATGGTTGCCATATGCTATATTGATATGTTCCCATCAACATGTATAGATTTCACCAGTGATAAAGCACTTGCAACTTATCGTTAAAGCAAGTCATTGTCTGAAATGTTTCACATATTATACATTGTGGGTCACTGGGTTGGTAATAGCATAAGAGAAGAACCACTCGTTTGTGGACATTTATCACATTTCGTCTAAAGCACAGTAGAAAATGAATTTATGAAACATTTGGTTTATTTTCAAATTACACACTTTATGCCAGAATTTAGCTCATCAAAATAAATCGTTGGTACGGGATAGTGTTATAAAGTATCTTGCTTTAATGCATAATTTGCATATTGTAATTAGTGCACAATGTACAAGTATTTAGTCACGCGTTCTGTACGTGATTAGTCAAACTTTACGTCCAAATTTTCATATATCACTGTGCATTTAAAAACCTATGGATAAAAACAGGAATTTCCTTTTTATACATAAATACCAGCACGCTTTGAATAATTCAGAGTTGTCATGGTTCAGACTTCAAAGTTTTCATACCTTTGTTGATCATAAAAGTCGTGCAAAAGTGGTTGGATATAGAGACATGAAGTGACCATAACTTTGCTAAAGCAAAAGTACTCTCATAGCTATTACAAATAGTTAGACCCTACGCATAACAGCGTATCATAGTAATAAGGTAAAAAAAAAGAAAAGAAAATGTGTCAAACAAGAGCGTTGTCACCAAAGCCTTTTAAATGCATTTTCTCATACATTATATCTTTGCTATGCATGTACTACATACATAGATCGTTTAGTGTACATAATTTTAATACGCATATTATTAGGAAAATAATACATTCCGAACAAGATGTGAAATTTTATGTTCCTTACATGTTGCACATGCACTACAAGCGAAAAATAGAATGACTATGCTTTGTCAAACATGTTTATGTAATACAGTAATTTGTTTGTTGCAAACTACTGTTATCACACGTAGTACACATTGTGAAGTATATGTATTAAATTATATGAGAATATATACAAATGTTATCGCGCGTTATAAGTATCCATATGCTATCACATGCCATTAAATGGAAAAAATGTATGTTTAATGGAAATACGATGGCTTTTTTCAACAAAACGTCTACAAACTCGTCAATCATGCATTCTCAAATAAATTAACCTAGTTGTGTGTTTATTTTTAAACTATGTAAAAGAAATGAAATGTTTAAATTGGAGTACAATAGTATGTAGGTGCACCCCTTTTTTCTTGTTTTGTGGGAAAACGAATTTGACTTGTGCGCATATTAAGCAATCCAAAAACTTATTTTACTTTAGATTTTGGAAGATTTTTCACGCTTGAGATCGCTTGCTCAATTTTAACATGTTTATTCGAATGAAATATATCTTTACCCAGAGGTCATAAGCTAAAATACTTTTATATATGGGGTTTAGCTACAACAAGTTTTGTAAAGAAGAAAACAGTGTATATTTTACCTTTGTGAACTTTCACTATTATACTTATATGAACGATCAGTAAAAAACAAAGACTAGATGGTTGTTCCAAGAATTACACGAGATGCATGTCACCATGATTTTTACATTTTAATACTTGACATATTTAAGAAAGGTATGTGCACGTATATTTATGTGGAGCCAAAAAGAATAGATACATTGATATTCTGTTGATAAATTCATGCGAAAAATTTCGCAGTACCCGGTTGAAATTTGTGTTGTCTCAAAATATCCCTGACAAACACATTTATTCAAAATACCCATTTAAATCGCGTCTCCCCCCACTCGATTTACTTTTGGACACGTGTCGACCTCATACGCAATTTTGAGAAATTAAAAAAAAAAAAAAAAAAAAAAAAGTGGATCGAGTTTTGAAACACTCGATTTACATTTCAAAAAAAAAAAAATTTATTGAAAAAAAATTGTGGATCGCGTGCCCTTAAGGGTGATTTACATTTCAATTTTTTTTTTTTTTTTTTTTTACAAAATGGTAGATCGCGTGAGCCCCCCCTCGATTTACTTTTTTTTTTTTTTTTCAAGTCTGGTGAGTATAAATTTAGAGTTTAGGGTATACCATGTTTTGTTTATTCAAATTCAAGATCTTGGGCATTTTTGCGTACGTATTTGGATACTCAAATGTTTTATTTATAATTATTTATTTGGTTATCTGTGTAGTCTTTGATGAGCTCTACTTAATGAATCAAAATTTACTAAAATTAGTTTTAATATGCATAAGATATGATGGTGCAAAGTGTGTCAGTTGTTCATTTTGTTTAAAAAAAATATGAAAAAATTTTAAACCTATATTTTTTGCAATTATAAAAGTTGTAATTGAAAGCATACATGTTAACGGTATTCATTAAAAAACATCACAACATTAGAATCACCAGATCTCTAGTAGAGTACATTGCCAACCTTATTTAGACGATATGAAAACATAAAAACAACAACGCACAACGACATACATGGTTAGCAAATTGGTGTTAAGCAATAATGCTTTTACATGTTTCTGTAGTTCGTCATCAGCTGTCGTTTTTCTTCCATGCTCCTTAGCAACTCATCCCTGACGCCTTTCAATTTCACACATTTTTTCATGTCGGCCCCTGTCATGCATCCTAATGCGTACTTACCGTAATCGATAAGTGGGTGATCTTGCAATACCATCAGATTGTTTATTTCTATCCTACGATCTGTAAACCTATCAGCAAAGCGATGCATCAAGGCTAACATTTGTTCCTCCAAAATAGCTTCTTCATCAAGTGCTTCTTGTAGTTTCATAATGACAGTTAACCTAACGTTTTCTGGGTTACTAGCCATGGTAGAAAATGAAAAGATAAAATTAATAACTTGTGTGAATGTAAAAAATGTTTGTGAGTAAGAATGCTTAAAATATGTGTCTATTTATAGAAAATGACTTGTCAGATACTTTAGTAAATCGCGTGTAATTTGAAGTGATAGACAACATTGTCATTGAGTTGTCTTATCTGTTACAGTTAAAAAATTTGTGTTGTCAAATCATGTCATAAATCACGTGAAATGTGCAGTGATAGACAGCAGGTTGATTGAGTACTTTTTTTATGCATTATGATAAAAAAAAATTAACCAAATTTCAATAGAAAAAAAAAAAAAAAAGAAAACAAAAAGTGAAGACATGATCTCTAGAAACATCACCCGTTAAAATGGACAACGCCGATCCACAATTTTTTTTCAAGTAACACGAAATTTTTTATCTTAGATTACTAAAGATAGTAAAAATAGTCCGAGTGATGGATTCAAAACCCGATCCACTTTTTTTTTTTTTTTTTTTTTTTTTAATTTCTCAAAAAAACATTATTGAGCAGAGTATGAGTTCTGACATCAAGAACCCAAAAGAAGATATACTAGTGGGGCGGAGACCGCGAATTAAAAGGTGGTATTTTGAAAAATAGTGATGTTAAATTGATCGAGGAGGCAATCATTTTTGAGACAACAACCAAGCATTTACTCAATGAAACCCGTGTAATACATTTTCGAAAATCTTATTGTCTCGTGCTAGGACCGCCACATGAAACAAAATTCATTAATGCAACCAGAAAACTAACAATGTTACCCTACGTTCTATATTGTATCTTTAGGCACCAATCATGAATAAATTATAACTTCGTGCACAATCACTCTCATTCTTAATCTTATTATTAATGATTCACTAGTATAAAAATAATGTAAAAATCAAGGAGCAGCATGCATCATTTCGTGTTGAACATTTCCATGTGTCATTTCAACAAAGCCTGCATCAAGTCTTAGTTGTCTTATTTGTTTTTTCTTATCTTGACACGTAAATGCTCATATAACGTATAATAGTGTGAAAAGTTCACACATATGTAAAATATACTCTGTTTTCCCCCCTTGCTTAACAAGAATTGTTGTACTAAAATCCCTGCGTATATATATAAATGCTATTTATTATACTTATAACCTCTGGGTCCAAGATAAAGTATTTTCCAAATTATATCGAATATAAACAGTGTCATTAAAATTGAGCTTAAGTCGATATCTTACAAACAAGCTGTCAAACAAGCGCCTCGATCAAAAAATCTCGCACTTTCCAAAATCTATCTCACTCAACAACAACAAAACAAAAAACACAATAAAAACAAAAAGAACCCAAAAAACTAAACAGCTCAAAATCCAACCACCCAAAACGTGAGGATTAAGTCACCTCGCGCTGAAACGCAAAATATCCGCCACAAGACAACAAAACCCGCCATCTCTCGCTAGCTCGGAATTTTTTACCCATAGCCAATTTTCGAATTACACCAAAAAATAAACTATAAACATACCCTAAACACCAAAGTACAAAAAGCTCAAAAACCTTATATATAGGGGGTTAAAGTCTAACAAACAAATAAGTAAAAGAAATAACACCGTTACATATTAACAAACACTCTTAAGTCATACACAACTTACAACAAACTAAAAAACTAATAAATAACGAACATTAAACCACAAAAAACGCCCAACCCAAAGTAATTTAATAAAATGAGTTGTCTACCAAAAAAGAATTTACCCAAATACTAACAGAAAACAAAAGACAAGAACACACCTTCATCCGATTAATTTTACAAATTTATATAAACTTAAACTATTAGAGCCATACACTTAAGAAAAGGTGACTTGTGCACGTATATCTTAATGTGGAAGCTCCAAAACGAACTTATATCCAATGTATATTTTACTCTGTATGGATAAAATATCATGCGAAAAATTTCGCCAATTAAGCACACCACGAAAAAATCCTTCCCACTCCGGTTGCAATCTTATTCAGTCGTTGTCTTTTCAAAAAAAACCCATATCTTTTGACAGAAACAACATTCTTTATATACGGACAAATTCCCATTTAAAATACGCGCTGACTCCCCCTCCCCCCACTTACTCTTATCGATTTACATTTGGACAAGTGTCGACATCATTTACTATCCATTTTTGAGAAACTATAATTAAACAAAAAAAAAAAAAAAAAAAACAAAAAAGTGGATCGAGTTTTGAAATCAACCCTTCGATTTACATTTTAAAAAAAAAAAATTATATTGAAAAAAAAATTGTTGGATTACCGCGAGCCCCTTAACGGTAGCAGAACGCATATCAATTTTTATTATTTATATATTTTTTTATTATATAAGTACCAAAATGGTAGCATTATCGCGTGAAGCCCACCCCTCGATTTACAATTTATTTTTATTTATTCACGGTTTATTTTCAAGTCCGGAGAGTAACAATACTTATAGAGTTATAAGGGTATACCCATGTTTTGTTTATTCCAAATTTCATAGATCTTGTTGGGGCCATTTTTTTGCGTTACGTATTATTTAGATTACTCAATATGTTTTATTTATTCAATTATTTTATTTGGTTATCTGTATAGTCATTTGATTTGAGCCCCCGCTCTATACTTAATTGAATCTAAATATTTAACAAAATAATAGTTTTTAATTATATCTTAAGAAAATGATGGACTGCATATGACTTAAATGTAAGTCAAGTTCTGTCTCATTCTAGTAGTATTAATTGAGAGTGAATATCTCTAAAAAAAAAATATGAAAAAAATTTTAAAGACCACTATATATAAATCACTGAATTTTTCTTGTTATGTTTATATTCTTTATCGCAGAACGATATAAAAAAGTTGTAAAAATAAAGCATACGAACTCATAGTAATCAACCAACGGTATTCTCTATATAATTAAAAACAAATCAACAAAAAAATAAGCATACATAGTAAATGACTTTTTTAATAAATTTTTTTTTTGCCCCTTTCCCATATTTTGTATTATACAATGTTGTGATTAAATATCTTTTTTTTCTAACTGAAATACCGTTACCAGAAAAACTTGGTAATTTGCGCCTTCTTTTATCCAATTAAATGTACAAGCATATTAAAATAGTCGTCAAAAAAATTATAGGTTTAATAGGACACTCTTTTTTACTTTCATATATTTTTTTAAACACAAACCAAGTGAACTAACCTGACACACTCTTCAATGCTCTATCCCATCATCACTTATTGTCATAGTAAACGTAATTTTAGTAAATTCACCTTGATTCATGTAAACGTATACGCCTAACAATCTAACTATTCAATCTTTATATCTGAGAGACAATAACAGTCAAATATAAAGATAATTATATAGAATAAAAAAGCATTACGAGGTGTATCAAAAATGACGTACCGCAAAAATGCCCAGATGATCTTGAATTTGAATAAACAAAACTATGGAATACCCTAAACACTAAATTTTATACTCACCAACTAGATAAAAAAAAAAAAAAATTAAATCGATGGGGGGGCACACGCGAACTACCATTGTTGTGATCCAAACTAAAAAAAAAAAATAAAAAAAAAAAAAACTACTTTGTTGCAATAAATTAGTTAAATAGCACACGTCCACTCTTATATATGCACGCGATCGCCCATTTATTTTTCAATAATTTTCTGTCTTTTTATTTTTTCTCTTTTTTTGAAATTAAATCGGTAGTGTTTTCAAAACTCGATTCCACTTTTTTTTTTTTTTTTAATTTTATAAGGTTAAAACCTTACTAACAAACTTAAACTTGAGACGTTTTTTTTAATTTCTCAAAATTGCGTATGAGGTCGACACGTGTCTAAAAGTAAATCGAGTGGGGGGAGACGCGATTTAAATGGGTATTTTGAATAAATGTGTTTGTCAGGGATATTTTGAGACAACACAAATTCCAACCGGGTACTGCGAAATTTTTCGCTAAATTCATGCATATAGAAATGGGGGTCACGTGATCCAAAGAACAAACTAATGTGTGATATCCTTTAAAATTCGACCTACTCTATGTCTTTTGTGCCTTTTATAGATATAGGGGTCAATGGAAACGCACATGTACTACTTTTATTGGAAATGTACAATTTTTAAGCACTGTTGCTTGTACAGTGTCTCCCATACCGATTCTTTCGGTTTCATGTAGACCGAGTAAAACACAAAAAAAATGAAACAAACATACTTATCGATCTTTCTAAGATGCGTTTGTCCAGATTTTTGTGACTCGCGGTTCATCACCTTTTATCTCAAATTCGTCATCACCGGCTGTTGAGACGTGAAAAAGCGACTGCATGTGTGGAACTACACTATCATCCAGGTGATATGTGCCCAACCTTTATAGGCTTTGGTCTTTTTTCATTACGGATCTCGGACCTACCTTTGATTTTCATCAAAAGCTCAAGACACTCGTCCATCACTGCACGCATGATGGGCAAGAGTATAAACAAATGTTGCCCAATATAATTAAGAACATGTAAAGATAAACTATTGCCGACATTAAATACATACTTTTTGTAATAGCTCACACACTTTACATAAGATGTTACTTCCCGATAAATATAACTCAGAGCGGACCTCCGGTCTAAACCTTCTGGACTAAGGCGAATTAAGTGAACACTCACGGAACTACATACTTGTCTAAGAGCCGTCGGAGAACTTTGATCCACATTCCGGTCCGATCCGCTGTGGGAAAGAAGTGACTGATAAAATAAAGGTGGAATGACTAATGTATGGGCTCGGAACCTTCAACGCTACTCATCCACGACGAAATACTTTAAAGTTTCCGGTCATCAAATTGACGTCGTCAAATACACATGTATACGTATTAGAGACGTGTGCCAAATTCATGTACATACAAAAGTTTGTGCAATGCACATCCTTTTTAACTTGCATATTTACGTGCCAAAAAGTATTAAAGGAAAAAAGAAATAGTCTACTAAACAACGAGTTATATGGGTACAAGCATGCATGCCTTTTATTTCTGTATTCATATGGGTACAACCAACGTCTTCTATATAATAAATCTCCCTCGGCCATTTCGAGCGTGATTTCCTTTCAGTGGGATAAGGACTCATCTCCTTCGACATTTTAGGAAGGCCCTTCGGCGTTCTTGACGAGCATCCTTTTGTCATTTTCTAGTTTGGAGTTTTGAATCATACGCCTCGGTAGGAGAAGCACTCCCGATGGTCATCATATTGTTTCCTTCGATTATTCGAACCTTAAACTCTCTTATAGTCACCTTCTTGGGTTTAGATTACCCACACTCGATTGTACCCGATCATGCATTTCCATGCACCCTCTATACGACGCGTCCCGACTAAACCTTAAATGGGACCTTCTGAAGTCAGTACCTCCAGCACCTCCGGCAGTCAGTACCTCCGGCAGTCACGACCTCAATGCTTTAGATATTGGTCATCGATATAAACTAACCGTGTTTAAACACCTTTCATCATCTAGTTAGAGTTTGGAATATTCAAGCGACAATGTTCGGCTTGAAAGAACTTTACAACAACGGAAATTATTATGACATTTTGTATGATCAAAACCTTTCGGTATCTCCCCGACCTTCAAAATCCGGACCTCCTCATCTACAACCTTCGACATCTATCGTTTTTTTTCTCCATCAAACCATTGTTATAGCTGGATCATAAGGTTCTGGCCGAACGAAAATTATCTATAGGCATCAAATGAATACCAACGGCAAAGCATTGCCAAAAGCAATATATTATCGTCACATCCTCCCAGCGAACTGCACATACTAGACGATCATGACTTTCGTCTCTCTTATTTGATCCCGTCGTCTAAGTTTCATTCTGGAGCTCCAGTCGCCGCAAGCTCAAATTTGACCTTCAAGCCATTAATTGCAAAGTAGTAGTCTAATGTGAAATCTTGAATTCGCTCTTTAAACATCGGAGCAAATGCAATTAAATATTGCAAAAAGCTAATTACATGAATGAAAAGGACCGCCCATAGTGTGACTTCCATATGTTTTGCACTTTGGATTTCTTTGTTTCGATATGGTCATCCGGTATTCACTTCCGGGCTGCTAAATTTTTAAGTGTCAAATGTGGGAAACATTGAATGTTTGGTATGTAAATCCATGGATAATATTGCCATTGTTACTTGATGAGATTATATAAAACACTTCGTTGTATTCAAGTTCAACAATACTATTAAGATATAGCACCATTGAACTGGGGGATTATAACGGTGTGATATCTCCATTGGTTGTGTCGCATGTTGCCACGATCCGATCTTATATTAAACAGGTGATATTTGTCGTATTTAACGGGAGAAAGCAAAAAGCTTTCGTAATTTATTGTGAAGGACTAACTATATGGGATGATAATTCAATGGAGATCAAAGCATCATGAACGCGCTACATTTTACCCCTATACGATGCCAAGCCATCAGGGATGCCAGCGTGCATAGCACCGAAAGGTATAATATACCTCTTTGCTGACTACGAGTCAAAAGAGATGAGCCAGCGTGCATAGCACCGAAAGGCATAATATACCTCTTTGCTGACTACGAGTCAAAAGAGATGAGCCAGCGTGCATAGCACCGAAAGGCATAATATACCTCTTTGCTGACTACGAGTCAAAAGAGACGAGCCAGCGTGCATAGCACCGAAAGGCATAATATACCTCTTTGCTGACTACGAGTCAAAAGAGATGAGCCAGCGTGCATAGCACCGAAAGGCATAATATACCTCTTTGCTGACTACGAGTCAAAAGAGACGAGCCGACGTACATAACATCGAAAGGCATAATATACCTCTTTGCTAACTACGAGTCAAAAGAGATGAGCCAGCGTGCATCGCACCGAAAGGCATAATATACCTCTTGGCTGACGAGCCAAAAGAGATGAGCCAGCGTGCATAGCACCGAAAGGCGAAATTATATCTCTTTGCTAATCAAAAGAGACAGCCGGAGTGCATGGCACCAAAAGGAAAATTAAACCTCTAAAGGCCTAGCCAAAAGAGTACAGCCAGAGTGCATGGAACCGAAAGGCAAATTAAAACATCAGGCTGTAAGCCAAAAGAGTACAACAGAAAGGCGAATTAAAACCTCTGAAAGCTGTAAGCCAAAAGAGTACAACTGAAGTGCATAGAACCAAAAGGCATAATATAACTCTTTGCTGACTACGAGTCAAAAGAGATGACCCCGGCTAGACAAACAATAAGCGACCACATGTCGATGTCTACTCCGGCGGATGGTCATCCCGACTAGACAAACAAAAAGCGACCACGTGTCGATGTCTACTCCGGATGGTTGTGACCCCAGCTTGATAAAGGATTATGTGACTCCATGTAGTTAATACCCACGCTGGAGGGTTATGTTTCTGGTTAAATGAATTATCATGTGACTCCACGTAGTCAATACCTATGTGCCGGAGGGGTAAAAATCCATACTCACTTTTAAAAGCATTCATTGTAGACAAGACAACGAATTATAATCAAGCATACAAAGAGAACATTCCTAAAACAGCATAAAATGTTACCTTAATATAGAAGACACGCCGATATGACACCCAGGTATGAAGGCCGATACGCAAGCGCTTCGTGTGGCATTGATTTGCACAACTTAAGTATAACATCATTGATCGTTGGTCAACAATACTATACTAGGGGGACATGTCGACGTATGTGGTATGATGGGCCTGATTTGACAGGGCACATGCCGAAGGGTACATCTGAAGGGTACTTAAGTCCTTCATATGACATTAATGCACACAAGTTAAAGTATAGCATCATTGACTATAATGTCAACAATACTATACTGGGGGGACATGTCGACGTATATGGTCTGATATACCATATCCGTCTAAAGGACCAATAAATAATAGGTCTCCCCGACGTGCTATTATCCGACGTGTATATATGCTATTGACTAATGGATCTTAAAGGTATGTGGTAGGTTATTATCCAACAGGTATTGCACACATCGGATAATAAAAAGATGTTTCAGGCTATTAGCTCGGGATGAAGCACGAGGCTCACAAGAGTCATCTGGATCAATCCGGCAAGAAATATGCTTAATGTGTCATCATTCAGTTACTCGCTCCATGAGCAACTTGTATAAAATTTAAATAGTGATCTTCTTTATCATTTTCTTGATTAGATGATTTCTTCATTGGTAAGTGGTTAGAAAGCGATGGGAATCGTGAATGCAAACATGTATTATTTTCATCTTAGTAAAGGGAAAGACAATAGCAACGTTTGGCAAAATTTTAGTCAGAATAATGGGTAAAAGGTAACGGTCTTGGTTGGTGAATGATGATGGGGTTTTTGAACATGAAAAGAACACAAATTAATATAGATTGAACATAAATTAATATAGTTGGCTAAAAAGATAATGTGATATGTCAAGTGAGGTGGAAAAACTTAAATGATGTGGTGTTGATTATAGATTTTGTTAATGAATTAAAAGTGTTCATTATATGAAACTCGGTAAAGTAAAAGTATGAAAATGAAATGATCACACTATTATTAAATGAGAAAAAGACAAAAAAATGCCTTAGGGACCAACGATGTAATGAGAAAAAAAAACAAAATAAACTACATTAAAACTTATGGTTTTAAATGATGAGTTAGGGAGCAATGGTGAAAAAACAAAAAAAATAGAAATTACTAAAATGTCCATCGTTGAAAAGTCACACTAACACCCGTTACGTATAACGGCGCTCGAGGGACTAAACGGGTAACAATAGTGACAAAAAAGGACTAACGACATCGACCCCCGTTATCTAGGGACTGAATCCGCAATCGGGTCTAACCATAAGGAGGAACGGTGTAATTTGTGAAAGGATAATAAGTGGTTGCGGTCAAAATTGAGTCCACCTAGCATAAAATTTGACATGGTTTTTCAAAAAGTAGCCATTTTAATCAGGATTCTTAGATAACAAATATAAGGGACTTATCCCTAAATTGAGGGCCCACAGCAAACAACCAAACATATTATTTATACTTTGATGCCGAAATCCTAAAGTTAAGTATGGATAATTAAATTCAGATACCAAACTTTGATAATTTCAAAAAGTTTAACTTTTCTTTAACCAAAAAAAATTCAACTTTTCTTTAACCAAAAAAAAGTTCAACTTTTCAAAAATTTCAAAATTAAAATCTATACGAACATTTAAAAATTTCAAAATTAAAACTTTTCAAATTTTCAAGTAAAATTTTCATATTTCAAGATTTTGGCTCAGATTTTGTCATGGCAACAAAAAAACGATTGCTTTGCCAATTTACGACTTATCAAATCATCATGTCCAAACATAACGTGAACAGACCCGAAACAATATCATTTCCAAACAATCAGTCAAATTTAAGCGTCACTACCGGACAAGCACGCATCACACACAACATATTCTAGCCAAACTCACAAGGTCATCTTTACATATTAGCACTAGTACAAATCTGGTATTTTGTCACATATGGGCAAAATGAAATGGCCACACATTCACATATTTATGTGGCTAAAGGTATCAAAATAGACAACATTTACTAATTAGCCAAACCTAAAATTTTGATGCGTTTGACCATTAGAACTGTATTGCCACACATTCAAATATTTATGTGGCTAAAGGTAACTGGTAATTTTTTATATGATTATTTAGCCACATATGAATTTGGAACGCGTGACAAATACAAGTAAGGTTGAAGCATTAGTCACGATATACATATAAATAGTGACAAATATATGTCACACACTTGAACACTGAGACCAAATGCCATATATGGTCACACTAAATGTTTTGTCACACATTATTTAAGTGTAGCCAAAATCCAGTACATATGGTCACGTAACTTAATATGTGTGTTTAAAGTTTAGTTTGTGTTAGCTTGCCAAAAGCTAATGTGTATAGTCACATTTACTTCTAGCACGATCATGTGACTATATGCCTTTACAATAGCCACATCATATCACAAATGTGTGACTAAATTATGTTTATGGCCACATTTAAGGTGATTATATGTGACCAATATATTCATAACAGTCACATCGTGAAGTATTCATGTGGCTATTATTTAGAGCAAAATGTGAAATCGGTTATCATTAAATTTCATATTAGTCACATTGAGTGTTTGTGTGTCTAAATTCATAATGTCATATATGGTCACATGAAGTGTTTGTTTATGTGTCTAAATCATGGACTCAAGTTTTGTCACACATTATTTAAGTGTAGCCAAAATCCAGTACATATGGTCACGTAACTTAATATGTGTGTTTAAAGTTTAGTTTGTGTTAGCTTGCCAAAAGCTAATGTGTATAGTCACATTTACTTCTAGCACGATCATGTGACTATATGCCTTTACAATAGCCACAACATATCACAAATGTGTGACTAAATTATGTTTATGGCCACATTTAAGGTGATTATATGTGACCAATATATTCATAACAGTCACATCGTGAAGTATTCATGTGGCTATTATTTAGAGCAAAATGTGAAATCGGTTATCATTAAATTTCATATTAGTCACATTGAGTGTTTGTGTGTCTAAATTCATAATGTCATATATGGTCACATGAAGTGTTTGTTTATGTGTCTAAATCATGGACTCAAGTTTTGTCACACATTATTTAAGTGTAGCATTAACACTTTTGGTCACATATTACAAAAGGCCACACAAATATAGAATTCATGTGGCCATTGGATAATCAATAGTCACACAAAATACACATTTCTTCACTTTAAACAACATATGGTCACACTTATTAACACTTTTGGCCACTTTATGTTTAATTGTATGTGACTAAATACCTAAAAAACATGCTTTGTGTGACTAAATATTACAAAAGGCCACACAAACATAAAATTCATGTGACCATTTAATGAAACACTAGTCACACAAAAAACACTGTTCTCACTTTAAACAGAATATGGTCCACTATTAACAATTTTGGCCACTTTAAGCTTATTTGTATGTTGACTAAATACCCAAAACAAAACATCTTGTGTACTAAAAATTTTCAAAAGGCCACACAAACATAAAATTCATGTGGCCATTAGATGATCAATAGTCACACAAAATACATATTTCTTCACTTTAAACAACATATGGTCACACTTATTAACACTTTTGGTCACTTTATCCAGTACATATGGTCACGTAACTTAATATGGTGTTAAATTTGAGTTTTGTTGCTTGCCAAAAGCTAATGAGTATGTGCAACTGGTCGGAATTTGGGGAGACCCCCCCTGTGGGGGGGGGGGGGGGGTGAACAAAAACCCCCCTATCTAATCAGGACATATGCCTTTACAATAGCCACAACATATCACAAATGTTGTCTAAATTATGTTATGGCCGCATTTAAGTGATTTATATTGACCAATATTTTCATAACATCAGAACGTGAATACTCTTGCTATTATTTAACAAAATGTAAAATCGGATGTAACCAATATATTCATAACAAGAAAATAAAAAAGGATTATACACCCCAGCGAGAATCGAACCCGCGACCTCCCTTACAGAAGTCAAGCGGGTTACCATCTTGCCAGAGTAACATATTCGTTAATGTAATGCATTTTCTTTGTAATATAGAAGTTTAAGCTTCATTGTTTTTGGCTAGTAGCTTAAAGAGTGCTTATAGAAACTGCTGTATTAAACCGTGCTTCTTCATCCCTTTGCTTATGTCAACTTGTTTCACTTTTAATAAGGTTGTTAATAAGTACTTAACTTGCAAATGCAATTAAAATGCAAGTTGCAAATTCAATGTACATATACATGTGCATATGCAATCTACAAAGCAATGTGCAAAGCTTGCTTGCAATGCAAGCTCAGATGCAATTACAAATGACAATGTGCATATGCACGCTGCAATGCATTGTGACAAGCTGCAATATACACAGAACGCAGATAATAACATCACAAACCAAACATACCAATACATTAAATTTCATAAGGTTTTAAAGAGTACATAATCACTGTAAAACCTAAAAATCTCAACAGGTGTAAAATTACCAAAATACCCCTAACGCAATAAAATCCATAAAAGCATGAATAAATTTCATTTAAATGTTAGAAATTATAAAAATGCAACATGTGACAATTATGAAATTTATGTAAGATTAAAATACCTTATATTATATAAGAAAAATAATTAATAATTATGTATATATACTTTAGCCGAAAATATTAATATTTATGTACTTATATAATACAAATTAAATAAAATAAAATATGGATAAATACAAACTAAATTAGGCAAAGTTAAAATCTGATTTTATCTCTTTTGAAAACCCAAAATCTCGGCATAATTCCCTAGTATATCTTTTATATACATTTCATTTGATAATTCCTTAAAACAATAACACCGAAACCCTAATAAAATCAAGAGGCGTAATAAATATTTTGCCAGGCAAGCACGATTTTAATAGGGTGTTTATAAGGTCCAGGAAGGTGGGAAAATAGTGGGAAGATTGTTAAAGGCTTGGTTCGCTTGTGGTATTTGTTTGGTTCGAATTAAGCAACCGGTTCAAAATTCATTAAATCATCAAGAACTCAATCGAAAGGTATTTTTGTATCTAATTGTCATCATATAATTCGGTTCTATGCATGAGAAAAATTATCAAACGCATTTTATTTTGATTTTTTACTTAAAACATGTTCAAAACCCTAATTTTAGCTAATTATGAAATCGGCACAAAAAATAGTTAGTACAATTGATTCTTATATGTTTATTAGGGTGTTCATATCACATATAACTCAAAAAAGTTTGGAAAAATTTAGGAAGATTCGAATAATATTGGGAATTTATCATTGGGTGCCGATTCCGAATTAAAAGGAAAAAGGAAAGAAATAAAATTAGTTAGGGTTTTTGATAATTTTTTCAAGTGAATTATTGCCAATGATTTGGAAATAATTGTGATTGTGGTTTGGAAAATCAAATAGGGTTTTGTGGATTTATTGATTTGTCGAATTGATATTTAAATGTAAAGGACTAAATTGTAATTTCTAAACTATGGGTCTGTTTTTTAAGACAGGTTATTATATTATTATATTCGGTATAAAATAAGTTTGGGGGGTATAAAATGTCCATATTGATATTATTTTGTATTAAAATGGTTTTAATTACTATATAAGTAATTATACATTAATGTAATTAAAAATAGAGGGACTGAAATTGTAAATTCTAAAAATGGAAGGTGTTAGTAATTACGGTATAAAGTATGATTTTTTCATTTTGATTCTATAAGGTCATGTTTTGTAATTGATGGAATAATTAAAGTCGAATGTATAATAATTAATAAAACCAAAAGGACTAAATATGAATAATATGTAAAATTAAGGGTTTGACTTGTAAAACAGGAAATAGAAGGTATAATCTAAAAAAAAATAAGAATCGAAATAAAATGTAAACTTGATATTTAAACTTTTAACCTGAAAATTGTTGATTTTTGCATATTAAACACTAAAATATGGAAAGTTGTCATATTTAACCCTAACTGGTAAGTGGTAACATGTTAAGATCCCCACACAATACAAAATACTTAATAAATCTCAAATGATGATATTACGATTATAGAAAGTTTACTAAAAATGAATACTAAAAAGGAAAGTTACTAATTTTGGAAACTTCCTAAAAAATGGAAAGATTTTTACTATAAAATAGAAAGTTTAACTAAATGAATGTTTTGTTAATTCGAATTTATCATTCTTTAGGTTTCGTCAAAGGAGTGATTTTGAATTCCTGTGGTGTTTTCTTGATTATTGCTTTGCTTCGGAATATGGTACAGATATCTAACCTATCGTTAAGTTTCTCATACATATTCCCTCGATCTTGATTACTTTATTGAATTTGCTAATTTCGATCTAGCCTTTTATCTGGTTCTCTTATTTGAATCGGTTATCCATGTTCTATCTGAACCCAGCTTATGCTACCCTTGATATTGAACCTTTACACGAACCTTTGCTATGATCCCTTTGAAATGAACTTTGATAGACTGTTTTTATATTGCTTTGAACACCTTCATTTTTGAACCAAGCCACTATTTGTTTCCTGAGCCATGAAGGTAACATGGTCGTGTCATTGATGCTCCTTGGCATGACGCATGTGTTGGTGAGTGATTTCTGCACGCCGCCCCAATATGATATTATATGCGCATTATGAATATTATTTTTGTGTTAAGGTCGTATGGATGCATCCTAGATTTATTTTTTATCATTGGATTTGACAGTATGATATTTGTATACTTTGGGACTGATGTTTGGTGCATTCACTTCTTTTCACAAATTTGTGGAGCCCATGACTCCGTGGTTTACATGATATATGTTGTTTAGGCTCGTAATGACTTGGATTTGACTTCTGAGTTCATCGTTACCTTACACTATGAATTGACTTCTGATTTGTCTTACCTTATATTTGTATTCCTTTGATCATGTCTTGTGATATCCTTTGCACCTTATATCGTATCCTTTGATTTTCCGTTATCTTTTGCGTTCGATTATATATATCTGTTCACTAGGCTTTGTAAGCTCAGCCGCACTTTCTTTTCCTGCGGCAGGTATCTAAGCTAGGAGCTGGGGTTGCTTTCGGGATATGAGTGCTGAGTGTGGACTTACCCTAGAGATCTTAGTTTTGATATATGATTTGTTACTTTTCGAGACCTTCGTTATTTTCGTTATTTGTTTGGATATGTCTGAAGAACTATGTACCTTAAGTCATGTTGACTTATTTCCTTTGGTTATTTATTTAAGACTTCCGCTGTTTATGCTTGTGTTATGATTATGTATGCCTTTGATGTCACACCATATTTGTAATACTTCTACCCTTTCGGGTCGGGCATACATTTATGTGTTATCAAACTGCCAGGGTATTCTGACGAGGTCCTTATGACCTTAGATGCGTAGGCTATGATCCTGTGAGGATGGGTGAGACATTAGTTCCTCTGCTAACTCTCTTCAGTAACCTAGCCTGTTGTGTTTGCTAATCGTTTCTCCGATTCGTTCCATGGTTGACCTTGCCCTTTACGTTTTGATGATCGTATTCGTCCTGCGAATTTACTTCCTATCCATATGTTCGACTTTGATGTGATTCTTGGCATGGATTGGTTGGCTTCTCATCGAGCTACCATTGACTGCTATGCTAGGACTGTGATCTTTGGTAACGTTCGCCAACCTGAATTTGTTTATCATGGTTCCTCACCGCTTAAGTCCGTTAAGCTCATCTATAGCTATGTAAGGCACACCTTGATTTGCTCATGTGTGCCCAGGTTTTCTTTGCCTTCTGTTCTTGACACATCTTTGGAGAGTCCTAATTCGAAAATCTTTTCTGTTGTTCTGGAATTCGTGATGTGTTTTCCGATGAACTTCCTGACTCCCCGGCAGAGAGATTGAATTTGGCAATTGAGTTAAGTTCAGGTCTGAACCCTATCTCAAGGCTCCGTATCGGATGGCACCTGTTGGAAGTTAAAGGAGTTAAAGGACATTACAGAGAGGTTGGATAAGGCTTATTAGACTAGTGTTTCGCCATGGGTGCACCGTCTTTAATTGTTAAAAAGAAGGAGGGAGCATGCGCTTGTGATTGATAACCGCGAACCTCAACCAGTATTACGATTCTAACCGCTATCCTTCTTTCCGCGAATCGACGATTGTTGACCAACTGGCAAGGAGCCAAATAGTTTTCTAAGATTGATCTGCATCTGTGTTATCATCAGGCTTCTAGTGAGAGAGCAGGATAATATTCTGAGACTGCTTTCGTGACGCATATGGCCACTACGAGTTCTGGGTTATATGACCCTTCGGTCTGACAAATGCTCCTGCCGTTTTATATTTTGATGAAGCCGTATTTTCCACGAGTTACCTTATAAGTTCATTTAAAAATGTTTTCATCGACGGACATCCTCGTTTACTCTAAGTCTGAAGAAGAGCATGAGCGACATCTACGGATTGTGTTGGAGATTCTTAGACAGAAGAAGTTGTATGCGAAATTTTCAAAGTGCGAGTTCTGGTTACAGCAAATCGCTTTCCTTGGTCATATTGTGTCTGTCAGAATGGCCATCATTATGGATCCATCTAAGTTGAAGCAATCACCAATTGTACCGAGACTACTACGGTGACGAGGTGAGAAGTTTTCTGGGGCTTGCTGGCTTATTACGACATTTGTTGAGGTTTCTCCCGATTAGCTTTACCTCTTACCCAGTGATGTAAAGGGTGAGAAGTTTGTGTGGACAATAGCGTCATGAGAGTTTTGAGAATTGAAATGGAGATGGTGTCTGCTCCGATAGAGACTCTTCCATCATTCCGGTGGTTTCAGATAACTGTGATGCATCGAAGAAAGGTTTGGGTTGTGTTTTGATGCAACATGGGAAGGTGATCGCCTACGCTTCAAGGCAGCTGAAGCCTTATGAAGTAAATTATCCAACCCATGATCTTGAGTTAGCTGCCGTGGTTTTTGCATTGAAGATCTGGAGACACTATCTGTATGGTGAAGCTTGTGATATATTTACAGATCATAAGAGTCTCAAATATATTTTTACCTCAGCGCGAAATTAACATGAGACAGGAAAGAAGGTTAGAACTTCTGAAAATTATACTCTAACTTCCAGTTCCATCCGGGCCAAGGCTAATGTGGTTGCCGACGCACTTAGTCGAAAATCAGGGATATAGCTTGTTTTGATTTGCATAATCCATCATGATTTAAAAGCGATGGATGTTGAGGCTAATGTGTACGAGGTTCTGGTGGCTATTGGGCGAGTATGAGGATAGAGTCTAACCTCATGCTACAGATAAATAGCTCAAAGGACATGAGATTTGTGGGGCCTAATGTGCAGAATGTGAAGACGTATATAAAGACATACTGAGTTCAGTGTTGATGATGACGTGTTTGTGTGGTTTAAGATAGGCTATGTGTTCCAATTGATCAGGCAACTTCGCGGAGAAGTTATACGGAAGCTCAAAGTTCTCCATGTACTATCCTCTAGGTTTAACAAAATGGTACAAGATTTTGAAACAGTACTTTTGGTGAACGCATAAGCTAGAATGTGGCGTACGTTTGTATCCAAGATGTAGTCTTGTCAGCAGTCAAACTTGAACATCAAGGGCTTGTGGTTTTGTTCACGCCCGTTGAGATTCCTATTGTGGAAATGGGTATGAATTTCCATGGATTCGTTACTGTTTGCCTACTACTCAGAAAGAACATGATGCGATTTGGGTGGTTATTGAGCGGCTAACCCAAGTCTGCTCATTTCTTACCTATTCGAAGAACAATGATATTAGTAAAGTGGCGAAGAATTTTCACAGGAAATCGTTAGACGCATGGTACACCGACTTCTATTGAGTCCGAAAGAGATCACGAAGTACGTCTTGTTTTGGAAAGGATACAGAAAGCTTTGGGAACTCGTCTTAATGCAGTACAGCATTTCATCCTCAAACCGATGGTAAGTCAGAGAGGACAAATTTCAGACTTTGGAAGATATGTTAAGGCTTGTGCTTGGAAAATTGGACAGGTAGCTGGATGAATATTAGGCATGTGGAGTTTGCTACAATAATAGTGTCATGCCTACATAAGGCACCCTTTTCGAGCTTTTATGGATGAAAATGTCGAGCACCTATTTGCTGGATGAAGTAGGAGAGCGTTTGAGTGAAGGTCCGAAGCTCATCGAGATTTATTTTATTGATAAATGGCTGTTGCTAAGGAGAAATTGGAAAAGGAGCTAGATCGCAGGCAGAATAGTTATGCTGATAAGCATCGACGTGACTTAGAGTTTCAAGTTGGAGACGTGTAATTTCTGAAGTTTCGCCATTCAGAGAGTTTTAAACGTTTTGTGGATCAAGGCAAGCTCAGTCCTCGGATTCATTGTCCTTTTGAGATTTAGGAACGTATGGAGATGTTTCGTATCGGGCGCTTCCTCCTGAGTTATCGCACGTTCACAGATGTCTTTCTGTATCTCTTTTGAGGGATACATTATCAATCTATTCAAGTCGCATCTTATCCTTTTGATCATTCAGCCTGAACTTCTTTGTCCGAGGAACCTGAATCCATTCTGGATCGGCAAAGAAGTCATGAGAAACAAAGTATTCTTTTGTAAGAATCTTGGAAGAATCACCCAAGCGTGAGCCTACCTGGGAGACCGAAGAATCAATGCGAGCTAGTTTATCCTCATTCTTGTCGAGGTTCGGTAGTTTTCGTTCGTCGATGGCTCATTTCGTTTCGTTCTGGTTTTCATTTCAATTTTCGAGGACGAAAATTTTCTTTTAGAGGGGAAGAAGTTGTGAAAACCTAAAAATCTCAACAGGTGTAAAATTACCAAAATACCCCTAACCATAAATCCATAAAACATGAATAAATTTCATTAATATGTTAGAAATTATAAAATTCAACGATGTGATCAATTATGAAATTTATTAAGATTAAAATACCTTATATAAATATAAGAAAAATAATTAATAATTGATTTTATTATACTTTAGCGCAAAAATATTAATATTTATGTACTTATATAATACAAATTAAATAAAATAAAATATGGATAAATACAAACTAAATTAGGCAAAGTTAAAATCTGATTTTATCTCTTTTGAAAACCCAAAATCTCGGCAATAAAATTTTTTTTCCCAGTAATAATCTTTATATACATATCATTTGATAATTCCTTAAACAATAACAACGAAACCCTAATATAAATCAAGAGGCGCATAAGAAATTTTCCAGGGCATACGATTTTTCTAGGGTTTAAATGGTCAAGGAAGGGAAAAAAGTGGAAGATTGTAAAGTGCTTGGTTCGATTGTGTTATTTGTGTGGGTTCGAATTAAGCAACCGGGTTCAATAATTCATTAAATCATCAAATCATCAAAGGTATTTTTTGTATCTCAATTTATCATATTAAATCGTTCTATGCATGAGAAAATTATCATGCATTTATTTTGATTTATAAAATTAAAACATGTTCGAAACCCGAATGATTAGCTAATTATGAAATCGCACAAATAAAATTTGTACATATTTTAATATTTATTCTAAGGTTGTAATACACATATATACACAGATAAATTGTTTTAAAAAATTTAGGAAGGAATTCGAATAATTATTGGATTATCATTTTTGGCCGATCTCGAATTAAAGGAAAAAGGAAAGAAATATAAATTAGGGTAGGGTTTGATAATTTTTCAGGTGCATTTAATGCCAAGATTGGAATAATTTGTGTTTGGTGGTTTGGAAAAATTAAAATTAGGGTTTTGTGGATTTAATTGATTTGCCGAATTGATATTTAAAAGTATAAGGACTTATTTTGTAATTTATGAAACTATGGGGTCTGTTTTAGACATGTTATTATATTTATTTAATATTCTTAAAAAATAAGTTGGGGGTATAAATGTCAATATTGATATTATTTTGGATTAAAATGGTTAATACATATAATAAATAATTAGAAATAATTTAATTAAAATAGAGTGACTGAAATTGGAAATTCTGAAAAATGAAAGGTTTGGGTTTTAGTATTTAATGTGTAAAGTATGATTTTTTCATATTTGATTCTATAAGAGGCTTTTTTGTAATTATGGATAATTAAATAAATGTTAATAATTAATAGAACCAAAAGGACTAAATATGGTAAATATGTAAAATTAAGGGGTTTAACCTTGTAAATACAGGACATAGAAGGTATAATCTGAATAAAATGTTAAACTTGATATTTACACTTTTAACCTGAAAATTGTTGATTTAGCATAATAAACCCTAAAAATAATGGAAATTGTCATATTTAACCCTAAACTTTTTGGGTAATGGTAACATGTTTAAGTCCCCAAACTAATCAAAATACTTAATAAATCTACAAATGATGAATAGTTAACTAATTGTGGAAGTTGTGTGGGGGGGGGGGGAAGTTACTAAAAATGGAAAGTTACTAAAAATGGAAATTACTAATTTTGAAACTATACTAAAAATGGAAAGTTACGAAAAATAGAAGTAAACTTAAATGAATGGTTTTTGTAATTCGAATTTAACATTTCTAGGTCGGTCAAGAGGGAGTGATTTGAATTCCTGTGGTGTTTTCTTGTTTCTTTGCTTTGCTTCGGAAATAAGGACAGATCTCTGACCTTATCGGTAAGGATTCTCATGACATATTCTCGCTATCTTTGATTACTTATGTGATTAGCTACATTGCTCAGAGCCTTTATCTTGGTTCTCCTTATATGATCTGTTATGCAGTGTTCTATCTGACCCCTGCGTATGCTACCTTGTGAATATATGAACCTTTGCACTGAACCTTTACTATGATCCCTTTGAAATGAACTTTGATAATGACTTGCTTTGAACCCTTCATTTTGAGACCCCGAGCCACTATTTGTTCTAGCATGAAGTCCCATGCCGTGCATTAATGCCATTTGGCTGACTCATGTGTGGGTTAGTGATTTCTCACCCGTCCCCCTATTTTGATATTATATGACGCATTATGAAGATTAATGTTTGTTTAAGGGGCGCAAGGATGCTTCCTAGATTTGTTTTGTGATTCGATGGATTAATGACATTATGAATATTGTGTATATTTGGTGACTGAAATGGGTTTTTTTTTTTATTTGGGTGCATTCCACTCTTTCGACAAATCTTTTGGGAGCTCATGAACTCCGTGTTACTATGATAAGATTGTTTGGCTCGGTAATTAGACTTGATTGACTTTCTGATTCATCTGTACTTACACTATGATTGACTTCGGATTTATCGAACCTTATATTTGTATTCCTTTGATCATGTCTTGTAATATCCTTTGCACCTTATTCGTATCCTATGAATTTCCAGATATCTTATGCGTTCGATTATATATATTTGTTCACTGGGCTTTTGTAAGCTCAGCCGCACTTTCTTTCCTGCTGCAGGTATCTAAGCTAGGACTGGGGTTTGCTTTGGATATGAGTGCTGAGTGTGACATAAACACAAGATTCTTAGTTTTGAGTATGATAGGTTACTTTTTGAGACCTTCGATATTTCAGTTTATTTCGTTTGGAATGTCTAGTCTTTGAAGAACATATGTACCTAATCATGTGACGTATTTCCCTTGGTTATTTATTAAGACTTCCGCTATTTATGCTTGTGTTATGATTATGTATGCCTTTGATGTCACACCATATTTGTAATACTTCTACCCTTTCGGGTCTGGGCATTACAATCACCATTACATAAGTCACCATAAAGTTTGATTGCTAAAAAAAACACAAACAAAAGCTAACATCTAATACATGTTAGACTACCAATAATGACTACCAAAAAACTTGATCAATGCAAGAGCAGGAGCAGCTTCCACAGACACTTTCTTATTCCCCCTTTGCCTTATCTGCACAAGTTTTTGATTTCCTGGCTCCCATTTTCTTTTCAATTTCATCCCATGTAGTAACATTTGGTAGTCCCAGCACAGATCCTGTGACTGGTACATGGCTATACATATTTGGTTTGTGTTTCTTGCAAACTGGTACATATTTACCTTTAGACATGCGCAAGTTAGAGTCTACAATCTAAATCCTTGTCTGTGTTTCTCTTGTTTGTGGTTTGCATGTCCGTGCTTTCATTGTATGTGCTTGAAATAGTTCCATAATAGATATTCCTCAATTGTGTTATATCCATAAGCATCTAGCAATCTTTGTGTTGATGGCCCATAAAATATAAGAGCAGTTACTTTTTAATGCCCATTCCTTCTTCTGAGATGTTCTTAGCTTATCTAATTAGTTCGCAAAATAAAATTAAGAAAAGCATTAACATCCTAACCAAATTACACCCAAAAGCTTTTTTATCACAAAATATGTAATCTTGTAGGTGACCCATATTATTTTTCCTGTATGACCCGTATCTACAAATACAAACACAAAAAACAACATATATAAGTCATTCCTACATGAAATATTGTTTGATTAGCTAGTACAAGTTAGATTGCCTAAAAATTAGCTTAACATGTTACTAGAATACTGTTTTAAGCTAAGTACTAGTTGAAATTAAACAAAATGATGAAATCCTTTCATCACCTTTAACATCAAACCTTTCTTTTCCTCTTTGACTTGTCTGCATATCTTCCAGGTGTCCTCATTCCAAATTTCTTCACAGTATTATCATATGTTTCAACATTAGCTAGTCCAAGCATGCATCCCTTAATCGAAATAGGCCTTTTAAAGATGAATTTTGAAATGAGCTTCTTTGTAACTGGTAGATAATCCTTAATAATGTCATATCCATACCATGCAAGCAATTCTTTTGGAATGAGCGCCTTAGACAGCCTTGCAATTGATGACCCCTCCTTAGGAATACTTGTTATTGATGGCCCCTTACTAGAAACACCTTTGGTGTCATCTGAGCTATCTGAAGTAAGCATAATTATTTTAGCAAAAACAAATTAAAAATCAAACTAAGTCTGCTAAGTCTGTCGACCTACATTACAGATGCAAGCACATCATTTGAACCACATTACAGATGCAGAAAACATGATGATTGTCCTTCCCATAATCCTTACCATTCATCCACTTGTCTGCACAACTTCCAGGTGTCCTCATCCTAAGTTTCTTTAAAATATCATCCCATGTGTCAACATTTGGTAGTCCAAGCACACACCCTGTGATTGCAATAGGGCTTTTGACATTTGGATTGTGTTTTTGTGAGATTGGTACATATTTAGCTTTAGACTTTAAAGAGTGAAATTCATGAATGGGATCCTGACCAGTGTGCACTATGGTATCCTCCTTGTCTATGCTAGGAAAATAGAAATCAGAAAGATAGTCCTCAATATTGTCATAGCCATAGTAGTCCAGCAATCCTTGTACTGATGGCCCATAAATAGGTACCCTTGATATTGATGGGCCATTGCTATCATCTAAACTATCTAAAATCATAGTTAAGTCTGCCAAAAAAATTCATAATAGTTACCTATAAGTCTGCTAACAATGCACATAAGGTAAACCAAACACCCCTAACTCTGCTAACTCTGTTAATAAGCTAAAAAAATTAGTCTACAAATAAGAAAAATCCAAACACCCCTAATTCTGCTAACTCTAGAAATATGCTAAATAAGCAGCACTAACTATGCTAACTCTGCAAATAAGCTAACCCATAGCAGCCCTAAGTCTTTAAATAAGGTAAACCAAACAACTCTAATTCTGCTAACTTTGCTAATAAGAACACCCCTAAGTGTGCTAACTCTGCTAATAAGCTAACCCCTAATTTTTCTAACTCTGGAAATAAGCTTAACATAATAACCCATAAATCTGCTAATAAGCTAAACCCAATAACCCATAAATCTGCTAATAAGCTAAACCCAGCGGCCCTATGTCTGCAAATAAGCAATTAACCTAATCAAGAAAACCTAAGTCTACTAATAAGCACAACCAAAATAAGCTAAATACCAAAATACAAATAACCTACATACAAAGAAGTTAATAAGCTAATAAGCTAAACCAAAATAAGAACAACAAATGTCTGCAAATGATGTGGAAGGTTACCCGGTTTCAGATGGTAACCCTTCCTATTTTTGACCGTTATTACCTATATTGAACTAAATTTGAAAGTTTCATGGGTTTGAATGGTATTTTTTAAAGTTCGTTACCTAAAATTGTAATTTTTGGTAAGTGGATTACCTATATATGGACTTAACCCTTCTAAGAAACATGAGCAGATAAGCAACACACAACAACACACATGAGCAGTTAAGCTTGAAAAAAAAAACAGATAATCGACACACATTAGCAAATAAGCTAAAAAATAAGCAAAAAAAGCAACGAATAAGAAAAAAAGAAGATAATAAAGTTACCATTCTAATTCGACATGTTTGAAATTAGGGTTTATGAAAAAGTGTTAGGGATTACTGTAGCTGAACAATTTTAGTGGGTGGAATGAATTAATGTGTGTTATGAATAGGTGGAAGAGTTTAAGGGTGGAAGAGTTTAAGGCGCAGGGGTTAATCTATTATTCTTCCTATTCACCTATTAAGCATAAATTAATATATTCTTCTTCCTATGATGAATAGGTTGCCTGACTGAGATGGTAATCCACTTGACCTCTATCTTGGAGGTCGCGGGTTCGATTCTCGCTGGGCGTGATTCCTTTTTAATTTTTTTGGTATTTTGAAAACCAAAAACCAAACACCCCTTATCTATATCAGCTTATTAGCAAATTTAATAATCATTTTTAAAGCCGAGAATAAGCAGAATTAAGCAGTTTATGAGCTTAAACCCAAATTGAATAAGCTACTAGCATATTCGACTATATAAGTTCTACCAAGCTACAACCCTAAAATGCCAAACATTCTTAAACAGCAAAACGTGTAAACCCAAAGCCAAACACGCAGTGACAACATACTGCCATAAAAAATGTAGAACAAAATAATTTGACACTTAATCTCGCTCCAAGGAATGACATGCGAGGATACAACGCCGGTCCTTTTAACAAACGCATAAATAACAGCTCAATTTTTTAAAAAACAAATACATTGCACGTTAGCAACTTCATGACTCATCCAGGGCATCGCCCGGGTTTGAAAGCCTCATATACAAACATATAAAGCAACCAAGAAGTAAAAAAATTAATAGATAAATTGAAATCCTTCACAAGAGTATTTGCAACAAAACAAAAGCTTAAAAAGGTTCTACACAGTATAAACATAACTCCTTAAACAAGTACAAAAATTTAAATGTCTATATGCTATAAAAGAACAGGTTAAATATGATAAAGGTAGAGTGTGACAACTTGAGCATGACATGGTTCACTTGGATTTTCATATAACAACACCTCTACAGTCGGTTTGATAGTAATCATTTCCTGATTCATCACCCAAGTCACGTCGATCTACATGTGGCAATATGTTATTATTGTGCTGGTGAATGACGGTACTAAATTCCTCATCGACTTCTTCATACTTATCTTTGTAATTCTTGGGAGGTGTCTTAAAGACAATAGAAATTTTTTTATCTATCGGGTCTTTCACATAAAACACTTGTCGTGCTTGTGAGGCTAATATGAACGGATA
Organism: Tanacetum coccineum; assembly: GCA_026074375.1. Classification (NCBI taxonomy): domain Eukaryota; kingdom Viridiplantae; phylum Streptophyta; class Magnoliopsida; order Asterales; family Asteraceae; genus Tanacetum; species Tanacetum coccineum. The sequence goes on along the minus strand of BQNB010039128.1, from coordinate 20,011 downwards.
AACCTTGTGGCCTAAATTATTCAGGTCAACCAATGTGTACCCAAGAGTAGTATCGTGTTTCACACCACCAACTCTGTGATTAACCTAATCACTTTGAAAAGAGGAATTTGCTTGAAACGGTAATATAGTACCCATATCTCTTGTAAAATCCCATAATAAAATGCTTGTCTTGTGGTTACAACTTCTTTAGATATGTGCAGATCTATTGCCTCAACACTAACCCTATTGTTCTGGTAAACTTTGCCATCATGACATTTCGTACGAAATGCATACCCGTTGATGTTATATGCATCGTATTTTACTACGGTGGCGTGTGGTCCATATGATATCCACCTTATAGTTTTTGATACACTTTCTTTGGAGATCGCTAACTCTCTCTCAACCCGAATTTCATTACAAGTATATATTAGCTTCAAATTGAAGGAAAAACAAACAGACAATTATAAATCACATTGGTAATGTTGTTAACAAGCTTATTCTAGCTGGTGCTGTCTACTTTATAGCAGGAAAGAAATTTTAGAATGTTTAAAGATGAAAGCAAAAGTAAAGATGTAATGTTTAATCACATATATTACAAAGTGAAAAGTAAGATCATGACTATCAGAGTTAAGAAGTCATTCAGAATAGACTTCATTGCTAAGAAATGGAATTTAAAGTGGAAGAATCACTACTTGATTGCTTCGTGATTTAACTGATTCTACATTAAAGGGGTGTTTGGATATGAATTTATCTCAAGAATCAGTAACTTGCAGTGGGCCCTATATCTTGGCCATAAGAACCTTTCACTAGTTTTAATCGTACTGATTACTGGATAGGGGGTCATTGATCAGCTGTGTAAACTTGGAGTTAAAGGCTCTCCTTTTTGCCATAAGGTGGGTTGCCTGCTTTGGCTGTAGGCCATCTTAGTGATGCCTTGATTGTTGTATTAGTTGGATAAGCAGTCAAGGAAATGTAGCTAAGAGGGATTGTATCCCTGAGCAACTCCTAGCCAAGTTGTGATGCCAATAATGGAATTGTAGCACTTGGTGTTGAATCTCAGTGAGAACAGGAGTTTTACCCTTTTCCTAGTGAAACCATCTATAAAAGCATCTTTGTTTAATAGAAGGGCTTCATTGAACTAAGGAATGGTGTTTGTATGGGGAAATGTAGCTAGGAAAGTTGGTTTCTCCATGGTTGCCTAGTCTTTTTCATTAGTCTCATTGTTTAATGCTAAAGGCTAGATGAATAGGGGTACAAAAGCTGTGATGGTTCTGTGCCACTCTAATATCAGAGATGTTTGGTATTGGATCCTTGTTAGATTTAGCCAAAGATATTTGTCATTGTCATGGGGTCTATTGTATGTTTTTTTGCTTTGAAAAAAAGGATTGGGAGATGTCTAATTCCTTTCTTAATTTCTGTAACATCTCTTGTTGGTAATATAATTCACCCTTTTACTAAAAAAACAATTATAAATAACATACGATTAATTACCTCTTTGCGTAACCACTTAGCAAAAGATTTACTGTGCTCATTCTCCAAAAATGCTATTCGTTTACCTGGGTTTTCTGTTTTCAAAACTTGCTTGTTTCTCCTGAAACAATGTCTTTGATTATTATATTTGATAGAATATTTTAAGTAACAAAATAGACATGTGTTAGTAATACTTACTCGATATACGGTACAAGTTCATCTGTATTCTGTATTACATAAAAATGTGCTTTCTGAAAGAGTTTCGCTGAAACTTCACTTGATTTGCCGGCCGACAATGGCTTTCCTTCCTCATGGGATACCAATAGTTTCCATGGATTTATGATATTCGCTAAAAAACTCTAATGTTTTTTCTGCAATAGTCTCCTCAGCAATGCATCCCTCTGGTTTATTTATGTTTCATACATGTCCTTTAATAACCTTCATACATCTTTCGAAGGGATACATCTACCGAAAGTATATGGGACCACATAATTTTACCTCCCTAGTTAGGTGCATAGTTAAATGGACCATAATATCATAAAATGATAGAGGAAAGAACTTCTCGAGTAGGCACAGTGTCACTACCAGTTCTGCTTGCATCTTATCTAGTTCTTGCAATCTGATTTCTTTGCTACATATCAATTTAAAGAAAAGGAAAAACCTGAGAATAGCATATTGTATGGTTAGGTGCATGATTAAATGTATTGCAATGGGAAAAAACTCTTGCATTAACTTGTGATAGTCATGCAATTTAAGGCCAATGAGCTTCCTATCCTTTAGGCTGACAAAACTAGAGAAATTTGGACAATAGCCTTGTAGTACCTTGATGTTGTATAACATTTCACAAAAGATGTATTTTTCAGCATTCGTTAATGTGTAACCTACTAGAGGTAGTGTTGTTTTGTCTTCTTCTTGCATAGCAAACAACTCTAGTTTTACCCCCAACTCAACCTGATCCAATCGAGCATTCACTCCATCTTTTGTCTTTCTCGAAACATTTAGCAAAGTTCCGACTAGACTCTCAACAACATTCTTTTCTACATGCATAAAATCAATACAATGTGGAACAGAATGATGCCTCTAATACCTAAGTTTTTGATACCAAATGTTTAATTTCTTCCAATACGTACCGTTTTGTCTGTTTACTTGGCTTGAACTACCCTCTTCTTTTGTTGTGTTTCTTTTTTGCTTTTGAATCTTCCCACCTCTGCCTCTCATATCTTCTTGGTTTTCTGATGCCTTATTGTTTGTTCATTTTCCTTTTCCCCACTTATTTTCAATATGTTGTACATCGTTGTATATTTGTTCCCCAGTCATTGGATTTGGAGCCAGGAGAAATTCTTGTTGTCCATTAAATGCCTTTTTTTGCTTTATAAACGGATGGTTATATGGTAGATATCGTTTGTGACCAACATAACTTTGCTTAGATAAGGCAGAAAGTCTAACATAGTTTGTATCTTTCCTACATACCACACAACCTTTGAATCCACCATACGGGCAGCCACATAATGTACCAAGTGCAGGGTAATCATTTATTGTCCATAACATAACGGCACGTAGATTAAAGTTATATTTTGTAGAAGCATCATATGTATCAACCCCTGTCTCAAATAAGGTGTGCTGATCATCAACCAACGGTTCTAAAAAATATCGATATCATTATCCGGGTATCCTGATATTAATACCGAAAGCATGATAAACTTTCTTTTCATACATAACCATGGAGGAAGGTTGTATATGACAGCTAAAACTGGCCATACACTGTGATGCCTATTTCCTGTGTTGACGTCAACCCCATCATACGATATTCTTAGTCGTAGATTTCTTGGATCTTTAGCAATTTTGAGGAATTTTTCATCTATGGTACGCCATGCCTATGAATCTGCGGGGGTGACGTAACACACCATCTGTTATCCTCCGTGTCGTGTGCCATCTGAAATCTTCTGAAATACTTCGTATCTTAAATAGTCGTTGCAGTCTTGGTATAATTGAAAAGTACCACATTACCTTTGCTGGAATGTTTTTGTACACTTTATGTGTCTTATTATCCACCTTCCATCTTGATATCCTACAAGTTCGACACGCAGTCAAATCCTTGTCATCCTTCCAGTAAAGAAGGCAGTTGTTGATACATACATGTATCTTTTTGTATCTTGATCCTATCAATTTCATAACTTTTTTGGCTTGATAAGTTTTTTCCATCATTTTGTTACCAGCAGGTAGCATCTTTTTTATCAATCCTAGTAATTCAGTAAAGAACTTATCAGAAGCTCTATACTTACCCTTCAAGTTGAGTAGTTTAACTATTGCGAACAACTTTGTGAAGTCAGGACATCCTTCTTAAAGAGGCTTCTCTGCGTCTAATAATAGTTCTTGAAACTTGACAAGGTCATCCTCATCAAAATTATCTTTTGTAGCATTAACCATTTCTACTGTTGCTGGGCCATCTGTTGGAATATCTTAAGCAAAATCCGTGTCGTCAACAAACTCTGTTGTAGCATTAACAGGTTCTGGGGCACTTATTGATGGCTCATCCTTTTCTCCATGTCTAGTCCAGTTTGTGTAGCTTAGATCAATCTCATTTCTAAATAAATGGAACTGCACTTCCTTTACTTTATGCTCTATGTGGTTTAAACATTTGGTACACAGACATGGTATTAAAAGATGTCGTTTATTAACTCGTAGATCGATGTTCCCCATCTTCTGCAAGTTGTGTACTGCATAATCAATAAACGCTGCTACTCCATCAACATAAGATTTGTTGGTCCTATTAGTTCCCATCCAAGACTTGTCCATGTTTATAAATGTGTTCCACTTATCCGAGCAGCAATCTTCCAGGAGCAGGAGCTTTGTGGATGTAGTCCCTGCAGGTCACCCCATCGTTAGTTTAAGGTTCTGGTGAGGCATTATGGAGGATTCAAGTAGGGGGTTTTCCAACAACTCAAACAATGTGATACAATATACTTGAAATCAATTAAGAAATGGCAAGTATACCTCAATTTGCCAACAAAAACCAATATAAACTCAAAATATAAGAACAGAGTCTGGTAACTTGTCATTTACTTAAGAACAGTTTTTAGTTGCAATTAATAGGGTTACTTATATATTTTAACCAATTAACTAGCTAATTTTACCAAGAAATTGACATAATTTACAAGAGGAAATCTCAAAACAAATGTTCAATTACAACATACTCAAGACATTTTCAATTACAGAATCATAAACATGATTTTTTTAGAACGATGTGTACAAAATGAACATAACAATACTTACCAGTGGTGACGGGAGTGGTGGGTCTATGACGGGAGAGTGACAGCGACGAGAGAGTGACGTGATGAGAGCTGTGGTGGTGACGGGATTTGTGGTGAGATGAGAGGGAGTTGTGGCGGTGACAGGAGGAGTTGTTTGTGTGATTAATTTGGAATGGGATTCATGAAATTTTTGGGGGGAACATTTGGGGGAAAATTTTACGAAATATTTCAGGCACTAGTAGCAAAGGTTGAAAAAGCGAATCGATAGCCGGGCGGTCGACCTCCCTGTAGCTTGTACATCGTTCTAGGCGGGATTAATCGGGAAAATACCTTTAGCAACGATAATAGTCGTGAATAAAAGTTTTGTTACTTGTTTACAAAAAAATTTAAAGAAAAAGTAGCAAAGGTTGAAAAAATCGCGAATCGATAGCCGGGCGGTCGACCTCCCTGTAGCTTGTACATCGTTCTAGGCGGGATTAATCGGGAAAATACCTTTAGCAACGATAATAGTCGTGAATAAAAGTTTTGTTACTTGTTTACAAAAAATTTAAAGAAATAGTAGCAAAGCTTGAAAAAATTGTAAATCGATAATCGGGCGGTCGACATCCCTGTAGCTTGTAACCATTCTAGGCGGGATTAATCGGTAAGTAATTGGATTGCCATTTTTGGCTATTTTCTCATTTAGTAGGCTTATAGTGTAATGGAACCCTGTGCATTGGGTTGTAGTGGCTAATAGTGTAATGGAACCCATACATGACCGATGATAATAGCTAATTCACATGGTTCATGGGTCATGTGCATTAGGTTATCACTGGTCACATTCATTAATGGGTAGTTGACATCATATGGGTCATATGCATTGGGTTGTAGTTGCTTAGAGTGTCATGTTACGACACATCCATGATTGGTGATAGTGGGTAATTAACATGGGTCATGGGTCATGTGCATTAGGTTGTAATGGCTTATAGTATCATGTTATCGACCAATACATGACTGGTGATTGACAATGGGTAACTAACATGGGTCATGAGTCATGTGCATTGGGTTGTAGTGGCTTATAGTTTAATGGAACCCATGCATGGCCAGTGATAATAGCTAATTCACATGGGTCCCTGTGGTCATGTGCATTATGTTTATTCACTGTTCACATTCATAATGGGTTTTTGACATCAATGGTGTCATATCATTGGTTGGTAGTTTTGCTTAGAAGTCATGTTACGTGACACATCCAAGCTAGTATGCTACTAGTGTCACATCCCAAGTGTCCTAGTGTCAAGGTGCCTTAGGTTTTAATGGCTTATAGTATCATGTTATCGACCAACCCATGAACTGTGAAGACCAAGGGATAAACTCCCATTGGGACTTGAGGTCATGTCCATATGGGTTGTAGTGGCTTATAGTTTAATGGACACCCATCCTTGTAGCCATGAAAATAGCTATTCACATGGGTCATGGGTCATGTGCATTAAGGTATAAATCACTGTCCCATTCATTAATGGGTATTTGACATCATATGGGTCATATGCATTGGGTTGTAGTTACTTAGAGTGTCATGTTATGACACATCCATGACTGGTGACAATGGGTAATTAACATGGGTCATGGGTCAGTGCATTGGGTTGTCGTGGCTTATAGTGTCATGTTATCGACATATACATGACTGGTGATCGACAATGTTGATCCCAAATCTTGATCGATTCTTTAGCTTGTAAAGAGTATGTTACCTTGGATAAATCCAAAATAACAATAGTAGAGACTTTGTGTGTATATTAAAGTGTATGCGGAATCTACACCTTAATACTCTAGAAGTAATATCAATGGAACAATAAATATGAATGAACACACGATGTAACAAAACGCTTCAATATTATTAATGATAATAATACGAGTACTCTATCTTAGTACTAGGGTTACAACCTTGAAGCTATTACAATGAGATGTTGTGTAGGTATGTGTATGATAATGAGATGAATGAGATCTTAAACTAGATGCCCTAGGATATCCTTTTATACATTAAGGAGTCCTAATGAGCTTACAATACTTTCCTAAATATTTAGTCAAATATATTAAATTTAATGACTAAGTATTTAATACTTTCCTAAGTATTTAGTCAAATTCTCAATCAGCATTAATCTTTTCAATCATCATTAACTTTAGGCCAAAAACAATGAAGCTTAAACTTCTATATTAAAAAGGAAATGCATAACATTAACGAATAGGTTACTCTGGCAAGATGGTAACCCGCTTGGCTTTCGTAAGGGAGGTCGTGGGTTTGATTCTCACTGGGGTGTAACATCCTTTTTTATTTCTTGTTTATTTTCTGAGTTAAAACAAAACTCCCTTATCAGCCTTTGTAAACTCTTTTGCTTGGGGTTTGCTTTTTGCTGTTTAAGAATTTTGGCGTTTTGGGGTGCAGCTTGGACCAACTCTATATAGTCGTATAAGTACTTTCCTAGCTTATTTAAATTGGGCTTAAGCTCATAAACTGCTTAATTATGCTTATTAAACTTCTTATTCTCGGCTTTAAAACTGCATATTAAATCTGCTGATAAGCTGATATAGATAAGGGGTGTTTGGTTTTTGGTTTTTAAAATACAAAAAAAAAATTTAAAAGAAAACATGCCCAGCGAGAATCGAACCCACGACCTCTAAGACAGAGGTCAAGAGGGGTTCATCTCAGCAGCACCTATTCATCATAGAAGAAGAATAGATAAATTTTGCTTATCATATTTCTGTTATAAAACTAGATTAGTTTAGGCTTAATTACATTTGAGATTTATAGTTTCAAGTTTAGCTTCTTTTTAAAAACCTAAAAGTAGTTTAGGCATAATAACGTGAACATATGTACTGGTTTTTTGCTACACTTAAATAATATGTGACAAAACTTGAGTCCATGATTTAGACACATAAACAAATACTTTATGTGACCATATATGATATTATGAATTTAGACACACAAACACTCAATGTGACTAATATGAAATTTAATGATAACCGATTTCACATTTTGCTCTAAATAAATGCACATGAATACTTCACGTGGTGACGTTATGAATATATTGGGTCATATAATCACTTATCTGTGGCCATAAACATAATTTAGTCACACATTTGTAATATGCTGTGGCTATTGTAAAGGCATATAGTCACATGATCGTGCTAGAAGTAAATGTGACTATACACATTAGCTTTTGGCAAGCTAAAAAAACTAAACTTTAAACACACATATTAAGTTACGTGACCATATGTAATAGATTTTGGCTATACTTAAATAATGTGTGATAAAACTTGAGTCCATGATTTAGACACATAAAAAAACACTTCATGTGACCATATATGACATTATGAATTTAGACACACAAACACTCAATGTGACTAATATGAAATTTAATGAGAACCGAATTCACATTTTGCTCTAAATAATAGCCACATGAATACTTCACGATGTGACTGTTATGAATATATTGGTCACATATAATCACCTTAAATTTGGCTATAAACATAATTTAGTCACACATTTGTGATATGCTGTGGCTATTGTAAAGGCATAAAGTCAAATGATCGTGCTAGAAGTGAATGTGACTATACACATTAGCTTTTGGCAAGCTAACATAAACTAAACTTTAAACACACATATTAAGTTACATGACCATATGTACTGGATTTTGGCTACACTTAAATAATGTGTGACAAAACATTTAGTGTGACCATATATGGCATTTGGTCTCAGTGTTCAAGTGTGTAAGATATATTTGTCACTATTTATATGTATATTATGACTAATGCTTCAACCTTACTTTTCATTTGTCACGCATTCCAAATCTATATGTGGCTAAATAATTAGCAAAAGATAGCAGTCACCCTTAAATCATGTGTGACAAAACATGATTGTATGATTTAGACACATAAAAAATTACTTCATGTGATCATATATGCCATTTTGGTCACATGTTCATTGCTGCTTTTTCTAGTGTGTGGAATATATTTGTCACTATTTATATACATATCGTGACTAATGCTTCAAGCTTACTTGTATTTGTCACGCGTTCCAAATTTATATGTGGCTAAATAATCATATAAAAAATTACCAGTTACCTTTAGCCACATAAATGTTCGAATGTGTGGTAATACATTTCTAATGGTCACACGCATCAAAATTTCATGTGTGGCTAATTAGTAAATGTTGTCTATTTTGGTACCTTTAGCCACATAAATATGTGAATATGTGGTCGTTCTATTTTGCCCATGTGTGACCAAATCCCAGATTTGTACTAGTGTATGTTGAATCCTTTAAAAATGAAATTGACGAACATGAATCTGATAAAGCAGAATTTTCAAACATGGTATGATATACTTTTTCATGAATGAGTGTTAATGTTGTTATGTGTTCTGATTGGCATTTGTTATATTGATTTAGATGTTCACAATGAAATTGCAATACTTTATTTCAGAAATGAATAGACTGTGAATGTCTTGCACAAAAGCTTTTGAAAAAAACTGAAACTGTTAGTAAAGACATTTATACTGAGCTTTTATGAAGTTTTTCTAAATTAGAAAAACACTCGATTTATCTTGAACTTTCTTTATAACAATGTCAAGAACAAATGAAAAATGACACAGTTTGCAAAGAAAAAGCATCAAATGTATTTCTAAAAGAACATGAACAATATTTCAAAATACAAGATTTGAAAGCTCAATTGCAAGACAAGAACATTGCCATAAGTGAGTTAAAGAAACTCATTGAGAAATGCAAAGGAAAGTCTATGGAAACTAAGTTTGATAAACCATCTATTATTCGACAACCAAAAAAAATTACTAAAGGATTCCAAAACCATCAGTTTTAGGCAAATCGGCTCCTTTTTCAGACTCTCTTAAGAGAAAAAGTTTTTCAAAGACAAAGTTAGTCCTCAAAACTAATGTGTCAGAGTGTTTATCAAAACCAGTCACTACATAGATTTTGCCTCAAACAGCAAGGCAAGCTGTAAGAAACATAAATTTGATTAAACCAGGTATGTATCAAATTGACACTAGGACAACACAAACTAGAACACCACAGTTGCCTTAGACTTCTAGGAATACTAATCCTCGCGTGTCTACCTCTACAGGAGTAATTCACAAAACTAATGTTAGCGGACCATAGCTTAGGAGCACTCAAATGAAAGATAAGGTCGTGCCAAACAATAGTCAAGTGAAGGATAAGAAGACTGAAGTAGAAGACCACCATAGGATGTCTAGTATTTCTAATAAAACAAAGTCTGTAACTGCGTGTAATCGCAGTTTAAAATCTAGAACTTCAAATGTTAATGATGTGTGTGCTACTTGTGGAAAATGTTTGTTTAATTCGGATCATTATGCTTGTGTTTCTAAATTCTTAAATGACGTGAATCCTAGAACTAAAAAGCCTAAAGTAGTGCCTATTAATACTAGACAACCTGAAAGTCAAGCGAACAAATATGTTGCAACAACCCTTAAGAAAACAGTTGCATCAGAATCCACTATCCAGAAATCAAAGAGTTACTCTAGGATGTTGTATGAGAAAACTAGTAAGGCATGGAAATGTTGGATAGAGCAACAATGCCCATCAGGATATAAATGGGTTCCTAAGAAAAAAATAAAATGGGTGCCTAAAACTAAGAATGAAAATGTGAAAAAGAGAGTTAGCTTTGCCATAGATAATTTATCTAGGATAACAATGTCTTAAAACTTACAAATACTTTAGGATCCAATTTATCATGTATTCTATCGTCCTCTAATTCTCTTGCAGATTGTTTAACTCATTCTATTCATTGTTGACTCTGGATGCACAAAGTACATGATGGGCACAAATTAAAGTGTTGTGCTTTTTTGTTGAAAAATATTTGGGTATCATTGATGTGTGCTAAAACACATATCATTTGTACCCCTTAAAAATGCTAATAAACGGACTAAAACACTAAAATATGAGTATATTATGTTGCAAATTATGTTTGATGTGTTTTTTATGTCTTACAGGTACAAATGATTAAAAACAAATCAAAAACGGTAATTTTTGGGTGACTTTCGATGAGGTTTTTACGTTTATCGGGGCTTAAACGAAGTCGTTAATATTCCTTGATCACACCATTGGAAAGAGCATGAAATTATGAGTCAAACGGTACCAGCCTTTCTATCTTGAACCTTTTTATTTTGACCCTTTTTTGCCCCTGGTATTTAACTTTGATACTAAATTTAAATGAACTGGGCCAAAAGTGGGTTAATAAAATTATTTTGCATACATTAATATAGAACCATGATCTATTAGAGCAGTTGGTTCTTGTTGGTTCTTGGATTAAAACGAGAGGGGCCGAGTTCGTTTCTGCAGGAGGGTTTTTATCCCCTAACGCACTCGTTCATCTTGACACGTTTGCTGTAATCGTAGGTGCCCATGTTAAGTTGTAGAAATTAAAATCCGCTGGTACCTCAAAATAACCCCAATTAAACCCAACAGACCAAAAATGAAAAATATGTGCTTGTATTGTGTTTTGTGTGTGCAGGAATGGATATATCAAAAATCACAAGAAAACAATCAAAAACGGGCAAGCACGGACGCGAGAATCAGAAGAGTATAAAGCCGAAGCCAAGAAAAGTCAAAGTCGGTCAAAGATGGTCAAACTAAGTCAAACACAAAAGATAAATCCTCAAAATGTTTCACTTTGGTCCCTTAACTCTCATAAAAGTCCAAAAATGTCCCCTCCTCCCTTATTGGCCCCAGGAAAGCTTAATGGGTCTTCTTAACCCTAAATGGGCCTTACACGGATCCAAGCCCATTACACTGAACTCAAGTTTCTTAAGCCAAGTTCCTTCTTTAACAACCACAAGGGACATTCTTGTAATTTCGTAAAAACTTGTTTTTACTCTACATTGTAAAGAAAGAGAGGATGAAGTTGCATTTCAAAAGTTCAAAACGAATGTACCATTTTCAGTTAGAAAAGGTGCGGGTAAAAAATCGTGTTACTTTTCACATCGTCTCTCCGAACATTCACCTTAGTCAAAAACAAGGGGCACTTAAGAATTAAAGGGCCCATTAGTCAACGTTCATGAGCTCCCTCTAATACAAAAGAAGGGTCAAATCAGTTCAAATCAAGGGGTTACCTCTATCCTCACTATGCTCACCTCACACGTCAGCAATGGGATAAGCACAAGATTAGTGGGAATTTGTACCATTTCCTCTCAGAAAAAAAGCACAAGTGAGCCTCAAACGGATTGCCACGTTGGCAATCCGTGTGAGGTCACTTAGTGATCCAATGGCCAAAAGCATAGATCAAAAATGAAAGAAAGAATCAAGGGGGATGTTAATGAAGGAAAGGGGGCTAGAAGATTTCTCTTTGTTAGCTATTAAATAGGCCCTCAACAGTTCAAATACACACACGTAGCTTAGGGTCTTAGTTTTAGCTTAATTTCTTTTTAGTTTAATTTAGCTTTAAATCCTTGTAATTTTCTTAATGTAAACAAGCTTTATTATAATGAAATTTTAGTTGTTTTAAGTATATAAGCTGAAATAGAGCTTATTTAAATTCAGTATTAATCTTACCTAAACCTTAAATCAGTTTAACTTACATTTATCATGGACCTTATTGGATATGAGCTTTTTGGAAGGGGATCTTAACTTGGAAGAGATCCCAAGGACTTATACCCTAGCTTATTAATAAGCTAGGGAGCTTGTAGCGGCCTTAATTGGTCCTTTTTGTTTAGCTAAAGGATTAAGTAAGTTTCTCTTTTCATTCTTCTCAAATTTCAGTTTTAATTGCTTAGTTTTTGCTTATTGATTTTTGCTTATTTCTTTGCTTATTAGAACTTATTGCAGTTTAATTTAGGCTTTAATAACCTTAGATGTTAATCTGTTTTTGCGTTTTGATAGTTTAGATCTATTGTTTTTCATAAATTGTGTCATAAAACTCATAAAAAGTCAAAAATATTAGAATAGATTCTTAGATCTTGAATTATAGCTTAACTCAGTGGTGAAACTTTACTTAAATTAGTTGTTAAAAGCTCCTAGATATCTGGTTTCATAGCCTTGTTAATTAGTTTTGCAATTTAAGCTTTTTTAAAAATTCTGTCAAGTGGTAAAGGTGAGTTTGCGCATAAGTTTGTTTGGACCTTCTAAATTCAAAAGTAATTGTTGCAAAACCTTTGTAGCCAGTTTTGAATTTAGTTCAAAGCATAGAAATGAGTTTTCTATAAGTTAGGTTTTGAAGTCAAAGGAAAATTTGTGCTTATCTTAAGTTTGACCAGCACCAGGGGATTTTTTTTGAAATTTCACTTTTGCAAAAAAATTTGTCTAGCCCTCAAAGGCTTAGATCTTGCTTGAATTTTGTTTAGACACTCTAATTGAGTGTGTTTAAGTGCAAGATTTCCCTTAGGAAACCTGCACTAATTGGTTTGCACTTGTGCAAAGTGCACCTTCGTACTAATTGAAGTTTAGTATGCTGTCACTATTAGCCTAGGTTTATAGTTAAGTAATAGTAGTTTTAGGTGCTTAGATTCATGTTAGTAGTTAATTTAGTTATTGCTTATTATAGACGTTAATATTAGTTTGCATTATCTTAGCTTATTTTCCTAGCTTAATTTAGTGTCAAAGTCAGTAAGAAACCTGAAATCACCAAAAACAGTAGGAACTTAAGTAGACTCTTAATTTGTTAAATTAGCTTATGAGTTATAGTTTTTATAGCATATTTATATAGATTATACTGTGTTTACATAAGTCCTTTAAGTTTTAGTGCCCAGTTTAGTTTTAGGTTTTTAGCTATTTGGATTTTGGTGCTAATATTGCTTATTTCCTGAGTTTGCTTAATCATGCCTTAATTTCAGTAGCTTAGAGGAATTTCTAGCTTAGATTTTCGTTGCATTTCTAGTTTAGCACATCTTAAGCTGTCTAAATCACTTTTTTTTTCAAATGAGCGTTAATTTGAGTTTTTTGTTAGTCAAAAGCACAAGTGAGCTTAAATCACTTGTTACTGTAAACAACTTATTGATAAGCTGTTTATGAGCTTATTAGTGGTTTTCAGTCTATGTCCTCTTTATTAAAAGTGCTTAATTTTGTGTCCTTTATAAGTCCCAATATTCAGTTTTTCATAAAAAGTAAAAAAAAATAAAAAGGTGCAAAAGGGTGTGCCAACACTCAAACCCACAACCTCTCAGTTATTGCACCAAAAGTTGTTAACAATTGCTTCAATGAGTCATCCAGTGTTACTTTCCCACATTTAATACTAGTACACACTTTGATTTTTCTTTCTATAAATAAGGCGTTAGCTAATTAAGCTCATTTGAGGGCTTATTCGTTTAGCAAATTGATTTTTCTTATTTTTCTTATGCTCCTGCTAGTGTTTTAGATTTTTCCTGAATTTTTCATAATTTTTCATCAATTATTTTATTTTTAATCATTTTTCAAAAGTCAAAATCTTAAAAAATCAACAAAAAATATAAAAAAGTTTCAGAAAAATACAAAAAAATAATTTTTAGTTTTATAAAAAATAGCTTTAGGTTTACATCTAGTAAAATCATTTTTACACTTTTGAGATCTTAAATTTCATTTTTGAGCTTTTATTTTGAATTTTAAAAATAGGATTTTAATTTAAAAATAGTTAAATAGTTCTGAGTTTTATGTTATTTTAGACTTTCTAAGCTTAAAATCATTTTTCCAAATTTTTGTATTTAATTTGATATTTTCTAGGATTTAATTCGATTAAAATAGTTTTTTTAATTCATAATAAATTCAAAAATAATCAAGAAAAAAAAATGTTTTTCCTTTTCTTAAAATTTTCTTTTGTCCTATCTTAGGTTTAGAATTTTAGTTTACATTTTTAGGGTTAAAATTTAGTTTACTTGCTTAATAGTCGCGTTTAATTTGATTTTCGTATTCGTTTAATTGTTTAATTGTTTTTAATTGTTAATTTTAATTGTAGATTTAGATTATCAAATCATCCATTTGCTTATTCAAATCAGAATCCAAGTTTAAACAAGGTTTCAATTTCACTAGTCGTTGGGGAAACGACCCGGGTGATCATATTTGCCCGGTTTAATATACGTATTATATATTATATTATATATATATTTGAGAGTGAATTTTCCTTAGGGAATTTTCTTAATTACTCTTAAGGTTATATTTTATATATATTTTAGGTATATAAAACTTTGCTATCAAGTTTTTGGCGCCGCTGCCGGGGACTAGTGTTTAAGATTCCTCCATTTTGTGTTTGTTGATTTGGTTTGAAGATCCTTTCACACTCGAAAGTTTCCGGAAACGGAAGCACTTTCATGTCATGTATCATAATACTTAACAACTCGTCTTGCTCAATAAAGGATGTGTACACTGTAGTATATGCGAACTAGAGTTGTTTGAGATATGTCAAATTAAGTTAGCAATGACCATAGCCGGTCTTGTGTCCCAATACGAGCTGAAACAAACTCTATCGCATTGTTAAACTTCATGATGGGTTGTATGATACGAGCTAAGTGAGACGTTCCTATGGTAGGATTAAGAATAGTTAGTACTGCTTAGCGAAGTTAGTACTGGTAGTAGAGTTAGCTACTACTAGCAAGAATATTAGTATTGCTAGCAGAGTTAGTATGATAGCCAGACGGTAGTACTAGCTAGCAGAGTTAGTACTGCTAGCAGGAGTTAGTGCTGCTAGCATATAGTTAATTGATGCTAGTGTATTGATAATATGTTCTTTGACTTCCTGAACTTAAGGGACTGTTTGGAACTCATAAGAATCTAAATGTAATTTTTGTAAAATAGAGGGACTAACGTATCAATATGGAAAACTCAGGTGTAACGATAATTTTTTCTCTTTTAAAACTATATGTAATAATTTTTGCTAATAATGAAAACCTTAGGGTATTTTATATATTAAGTTATTCTAAATAAACACTTATGGTATAGGACTAGTGTTGTGTTTATAAGATACTTATATACACTAAAGTTATCGCGAATTATAAATAGTGTATTTATTATTAATACTTTAAACACCGTGTATACTTAAACAGTATATAGTAGTACATATTCAAGGAACCCCCCCCCCCCCCCCCCCCCCCCCCCCCCGCAAACCGAGAGGGGGGGGGTGAAAAACAAATACATAAAACATGACACCACCACACAAGTGATAACAGTTTATATATAAACTAGCAAATCATTGTAGTTTATACTGAAGTCGTTAGCCAAGTTGTAGACTAGATTGTCTGTATTTAATTAGGTATTTGACGGTGTGATTCATTTTGCCCATATTTGGGTATATTACCATTAACGGAGGAAATATTTTCTAGGTAGGTTCATAGCCCCATCGTTTTACCATATAAATGATTTAACTACTTTTGGGGTGGAGAAAATGCATTGTTTTACAAATTGGACGCAAGTGTACATTTTTATCATGATTACGTGTTTGCCTAAGTAGCGATAACCCTTTAAGCCCATTATCATGAACTATCAATTACTTTTTGTGAGCGCGAATGTTATAAATAGATCTATTTGGGATTAATCATCCCCATCCGGGTTAGTAGTTCTCACTGGTGTCACGGAGTGAACCAAAGGATGTTGTTTTTTTTTATAACCATGTCGGATTTTGGGATGTTGACGGTTAGAACATCATCAGGGCAATGTTGGCAACTTATATTGCAATTTCATACATGTCGAGCTTCAGTGTCATGAGCTTAGGGGAAACGTAATTACATTTTTTGTGATGTTTGCATATGTTGCTCTATCATACACTTAGAAAAAATCTTGCGGTCCTACATTATATTTACATAAACCTATGAATTCACCAACTTTATGTTGACGTTTTAAAGCATGTTTTCTCAGGTCAATGAGGCACGAGGTGCTAAGGATACATTGGGGTCACTCTTTTGGGGGGGTCATGCAATAAAGATTTGGAGTCATTACATTTGGGGATACTTCTTATGATCTAAAATCTTGTTTATCAAAAGTTGAACAATTTAAGTAGTTGTTCTTTGTATTAAACAATTTCAATAAATCTAATGTATCGTATTTCAAACGACTCTTTTAGAGGTCGTTCTCATATCTTGTGCTATTGATCTATGATGTAACGCTCCCGGATACTCATATTCCGCTGCGACCCAATTTGGGGGTGTTACAGATTGGTATCTAGAGCCAAGGTTATAGAGAACCAGGTCAAATGTTTTACTTGGACTATAACCGTTTTCAAACATTACATCATACAAAGGGATTTTCAAGGGACATTCATTCACTCATTCATTCATACATTACTTGTTGCATTAGTTGAGTAGACTAGATGCTGCATGGTTCACATACGTGTTTATAATATATTAATTATATTATTATGAGTCTTATATATGTACTAATGTAAACTCTGTTTGAGTGTTACAGATTCAGTCATGTCTTCTGCATCATCTGCGGTTACCTACACATCTGTCTACACCGATTCTGAGCCAGGGAGGGTATTTTGGGGAGCTGACGAGGAGCTGTCGGACGGAGGTTCTCCACGAGTCATCGTATACGGATACGATGGACTCCCTATGCAGCCGGTAGCCCCGCCATCTCCGGACTATGTGCCAGGTCCTGAGCACCCACCATCACCCGTCGAGGTACCGTACATACCTGAGCCTGAGTACCCCGAGTACTTAGTGCCATCCGATGATGAGGCACCCATGGAGGATCAGCCTCTACCTGCTGACGCCTCACCCATAGCCCTATCACCAGGCTATGTGGCGGATTCCGATCCGGAGGAGGATCCGGAGGAGGACTCCGAGGAGGATCATGCTGATTACCCTGCCGATGGAGGGGATGATGATGACGAGCCCTCCGATGATGATGATGATGATGATGATGATGACACAGGGGATGAGGATGAGGAGCCCTTTGAGGACGAGGAGGATGACGAGGAGGAGGAGGAGCACCTAGCTCCGGCCGACTCTTCTGCTGTACCTATTACTGACCCTGTTCCTTCAGCCGAGGATACAGAGGCATTGGAGACTGATGAGGCTGCACCTACACCTGTACCATTGCCATCTGAGGCGGAGGTCGAGAGACTTCTTGCCTTACCCATTCCACCACCATCTCCACTTACTCCACTATCATCTCCACTACCTCAGATTCCCTCACCACCACTACCACCTCCACCATCATCACTACATTTACCACCACCTGTACCCACATCATTACCATTATCGTTATCTCCACTATCACCATTACCAGCCTCACTATTGATACCACCAGTCGACCGTAGTGAGGACATTCCTGAGGCTAAGCTACTACCTCGTAAGAGGTTATGTCTGACTGCTCCCGCGCCAAGGTATGAGGTGGGAGAGAGTTCGACGGCTGCCCCTAGACCTACATAAGGTATAGATGCCGATGTCATATGACAGAGAGCCAAGGAGGTCGGCTATGGCATTAAGGATGTTTGGGTAGACCCGGCAGAGGCAGTAGAGGAGGTTGCATCGACGACCCTCGAGGGGGTCAATGATATAGTGACCGAGCTCGTTGCGGTGTAGGAGCAGGACACTCAGGATATTTATGCTATGATTAAGGACACTCAGGGTAGGCAGACTCAGATATATCAGAGGGTTGACATATTGGCTGTGGATAGACAGTTTCACTATGAGACTACACGACTGTTGGACCAGGAGGCCCTAGTCTCTCGAGAGGCTTGGGCATATTCCATTGGGTTGAGTACGGCAGTTCACTATGATCTGCAAGCACATAGGACTCATACCCAGATGCAAGATTACCACATCGCCTCACATGAGTCACTGACGGTTGTTTCAGCACTACAGGGACAGTTGTCAGCAGCATTGGGACAGATTCAGGCACTTTAAACTAGAGACCAGACTCATTCAGGTGATCGCGAGGGCGCTAGTAGTTCTGCCTAGATTTACATTTTTCATGTTAGATTCATAGCTATCATTTTGTTAGCTGGCTAAGTGTTATGGGTTTATACCCAGCTAGCACGGCAGTAGGATTTGTACTTTTCAATTATTGTATCAGACAATCATGTATGTTTTTCCCAGTTATATATGATGTGTTGTATTATGTCATGTCAATCTTAATTATGTTACGTATTGTGATCCCAGTCATGTTATATAATAAATGTGTGATGTGATCTTGTTATATATATTGCACCCATGTCATGTTGTGATGTTATTGTGATTTAGAACAATATGCCACTAAAAAGAACCTCTGCTGCTGCCACTGCGGCAGCTGCTGCCCCAATGACAGCTATTGCTGTTGAGCAATTGATCGAATCAAGAGTGTCTGCAGCACTTGCTAATCATGAAACTCTCCGAAATAGCACAAATGGTCATGGCGACGGTAGCCACAATTCTGGCACTGGAACTAGAGGAAGTACATGCACTCCGCGTGAGTGTACATACAAAGATTTTCTGAATTATCAGCCCCTTACTTTTAAGGGTACTGAAGGAGTGGTTGTGTTAGCATAATGGTTTGAAAGGATGGAATTAGTTTTCCACATTAGCAATTGTGTTGTAGAGAACCAAGTTAAGTTCGCTACTTGCACTTTCCTTAGAAATGCGCCAACATGGTGGAACTCCCACATGAAGGCTGTTACATAAGATGTTACTTATGCTATGGACTGGAAGACACTAAAGAAGATGATGACGGACAAATACTGCCCAAGGGGTGAAATTAAGAATTTAGAAATTAAGCTCTGGAACCTAAAAGTAAAAAGTACTAATGTTGCGAGCTATACTATGCGTTTCCAAGAACTTGCATTGATATGTGGAAGGATGTTCCACAAGGAATCGGAAGAAGTTGATAAATATGTTGGTGGACTTCCTGATATGATTCGAGGAAATGTAATGTCATATCAGTCCAAGACAATGGAGAAAGCAATTGAGTTTGCTAATGATTAAATGGATCAAAAAGTTCTCACTATCACTGAAAGACAAGCTGAGCAGAAGAGGAAGTTGGAATTTAATGCTAGGAATAGTTAAGGGTACCAACAACAAAACAAGAGGCAGAACACTGGGCGAGCTTACACTGCTAGGCCTGGTAAAAAGAGAGAGTACACGGGATCATTTCCCTTGTATACAAAATGAAACTATCACCACAAGGGGCCATGTGCTCCTAGATGTAATAAGTGCAAGAAAGTTGGTCACATGGCTCGTGACTATAGGAGTACTGGTCCCAATGGTAATAATAACAATCGTGGGAACTCCAAAGCAACACAAAATGCTATCACTTGCTATGAGTGTGGTGTTCAGGGGCATTACAAGAAGGACTACCTGAAGTTGAAGAATGGAAACCATGGTAACCAACGTGGGAACGACAATGCACCAGCCAAGGTTTATGTGGTGGGCAATGC
>BQNB010039127.1:8879-48273 GCA_026074375.1 Tanacetum coccineum | reverse complement strand
GTGGTATAACTTCACGTGCAAAATATACGATAACAATGAAATTTTATATAGATAGACATTCTTTAAAGACAAACATCGTCTACTAGTCCCGGCCACCTAGTTCATTAATCAACTTGTGTTTCAATATTAGCCTGATCTTTATGTAACTATAATGCATATTGAGATGTATGCAGATATATACCTGTTAAGGAAGACTCGAGAGAAAATCATATTAGCAAAAATTAAGCGCAAAAACACAAAAATTTAGGTGCCTTAGTCTACAAGCAGGAATGGGATCTCTAGCATATTCCGTTTTCAAGTGACCGAACATCAGCTTAACTACTAATCTTTATAACGAGCTAAAATTGGGCCAAATTCTACATTACTAAATTCCTACATTATAACAAGCTAGTTCATATATACTACGGAGACGTTGACCCACACATCACGTACTTAAGTGTGTATTGCATCGGGTCTAAAAGCCCTCAACCTACTACAGATACTTATCCCTTTAGAGGACTGCGAATCATGCTCCCAGTTGTTCAAAAATCATGCTCCCAGGAAACATGTCAGGGCAAAATTAATTCTTGTATACTAAGTCACAATTCTCAAAGTAGTTCTGAATATACAAGACAAACAAAAGAAAACTGGCCTTACAAAAAAGTATTGCATACATACAAGCACATTGATTGTTTCCTTCTTCTTTGTTCAAGTGTATTACAGTACAAGTTTCCAGAGTTATAAAATATTAAAATTTGTCCGACACAAGTTTGAAACATCACTACTTGCATCAACGCGCAAAGGACTTGATATATATAAAACATGGATAAATAACTTTTTCCATCATACTCATTTTATTACATTATACTTCATGCAGAAAGGAGACAAAAAGCAACAGGAACCTCTGAGAACATCTGAGGAGATTGCTGAAACTTTCTGGCCTGTTGAGGCACTCCATACTTCACATGAGAGTATCCATGAGGCTGGCAACTATTTTGACGTCATCAAGGTGTTATCAGAGGTAGAGCTTCCTTCTCCCTCACCTGTTCTAGCAACAGCAGGTACTTTAGCACGGGAAATTAATGTCACTACATTCCATGAGGGTCAATCTAGTGGCACGAAGAGGAAGGCTGATGATACTGAAGTAAGAAAATATAACGTCTCTGCGAAGTTTATGTTTGTGTCATCAAGTATGCATGCTAATGTGAAACACATGTTGTTGAAGAGCGAATAGAGCACAAAGTGCTAATTCCAACTAGGATTTGTCGTTATGCTCATGGACTTACAAAGGTTTAGTGTAACGTACTATTGCTCATTGTGACGGCTATAGGTTAACGCCGAAAGAGAAAGGGAACAAAAGACTAAGCAACACCATTATGTACAACATGGACATCAAAGGGTAGCTACTGAAATAAACAGTACCACGGACAAGGTGAGATACTCACTAAATCAACTACAATTAAATTGCCTTGCATCTTGCTCAAAAGAACTGATAATTATTAACTTGCTTCATTTTGAAATGGGAAGAACATATATAATAACATAATGTCAACAGAAGTTTTTTCACTATCGAATCTACATATTAAAATTTATGCATATCATATTAAAAGCCCATACGACCTTTTTATAATATTTTACCTTCAAAATTTATACATTTTTTTTGAGAGACAAATATTCGACAGGCACAACTAATTAATGCCTCACACTGTCTCAAATGATACTTTAACCCCTAACTTCATTTATGCACGTTAAGTTCATACAATAATAATCATAATATTAGAAAATGATATACTAGTAACAACAACTTAACAATGATAATAATAAGCCCTTAAACTATATAGGGATTACGGTTGAAAGTTGCTAGCAAAATCCCAGTACCTTACAGATACCAAATGGTTTTAGATTTAAAAGATTTTACCAAATCCCAACAAAAAAAACAACATTTGTATATTATATACGGGATTGTCCAATAAGTGCTATGAGGTCAATCGTTAAGTGTATTACTTGAACACAGAATTTCCATTTAAACTAAAAAATGCATTTAATACACAATAATTAAAATTATCAATTATCTTAATTAAATGTGATTTTGTATTTAATAAACATAAATTTTTATGTTTAACCATTTAGGCATAAACCCATTATATATATCTTCTTGGTCCGTAGATTGTCTCTAATTAATTAACAGATGTAGCCCAATTTGTCCACTTGTTTCATCTGTAGCATCTCATTCTTTGGGACCTAGCTAACATTTTAACCTCATGAAAAGAAACTGTTTCTTCTGAATAACTAGTAAAAATAAGTATAGGTAAGGATGTCATTGTTATGCAAATCACCCTTGGGACTTGAAGGATGTTATATCAATTGATCTATTGTAATTGTTGGTTTTGTGCAGCTTCGCAGGCGTCGGATAAGTGAGCGAATAAGAGCCCTTAAGGCACTTCTTCCCAACTGTAATAAGGTGATGGCCCTTGCTATAAAAATATATCATTTCCTATATGTTTTTCCCATATTTTCTTTTTCTTTCCCACTATGACTAAATCTAAAATCGATCTACAGAGAGACAAAGCTTCAATTTTAGGTGATGCCATTGAGTACATCAAGTATCTGCAAATGCAAGTTCAGGTATTCCTTCTGTCATGAAAGATGGTTTTTTGCTTCGTATTTATGCAAGAACGGAAAATCCTTTGCAATGCAAAGGCGCCACTACAAAACAATTTTATTTAGTGACAAGAAAAAGGAGTCACTAAAAGTTTAATTACTAACTGTTATGCCCATATATGTGTTATTGTGTTATGTCTACACGTACAAAAGTGTGGGTAAATATGTGCAGGTAAAAATCTATAATGGCGCGTAAATAGAGTGGGAACGGATTTTGAAATGTCGGTAAGTGTGACTATTAGATTAGTGACACTTATAAGTATGTGTAAATGATGCAATTGTTAAAAGAGACCGGCCACCAATGTATTTTCTTTGACTGGTTTTTCTATATATGCTTTGAATTATATATGTCAGATGATGCAATCAACGGGAGTTAGTCCAGCTGTATCACAAGTTCCTTACATGTTCCAGGCAAGACAACCAAGCTTGCAAGAACAAAACATTTCTCCATACTTTACAACGAGACCGTTGATAAATGCACAATATGGAATGCCTCAACTTGGATCCTATGCTCCCATAAATTTTCATCTATTTCCTCAATCCTTCTTTGGGTACCCACAATTCATGCTTCCAATGCAATTTGGCAATGGGTCATTCTCATGGCAGCAACCAAGACCTTTTATGTATCCACAGCAACTATAGTTTGCATCCCAGACATATCAGTATGTGTATTCTACCACACCAGCTTCTTCAAGCACAATTATCTTAACAACCTGCTCGCAACCTGAGCCAAACTGTCCCTTCTCAGCCATCGTATAATACGCCAGTGACAAGTCAGGTGGGCTTTTCCATTGGGATTTCACATCTTCTTTTGAGCATGAACCCCAGGACTACTATCTCTTTTACAATAAAAATCTAACCGTTGTTTAATTTGTGCAGTCTCTGTAGTGATTGGTATCCATGCTTTGAGTTGTCAGCCAAAAATGCAGACAAACCTCCATTGACTACTACAAAAAGGGTCACAAGCACCAGTTCCGTAACCGGTTCTCCATTAGAAGTAGTGAGATCGGGTTTTTGCTAAGAAGTGGTCTCTATTATACTTTCTAAAAACAAAAATTTGGGCTGTTTGGGATGGCTTATTGCCACCACTTATAAGGAAAACTGTTTGCGACTGCTTAATATAAGATGTTTATACGGGATGTTTGGGATTGCTTATTGAAACTGCTTATCATAAGCAGTTCCAATAAGCGATACCAAACAACCCATATAAGCAGTTAATTAAATAAGCAATCTCTTACAAGCCCCTATAAGGAGTTTATAAAAAAAGCAATCCCAAAAAGCCCCTATAAGCACATAATTCAATAAGCAATTCTAAAAGGCCCTTGTGTATCATGTACTTTGAGGAATATTCAAATCCTCCCAAAAATATTATTAAACAGAAGTAAACATGTCAAAATCGCCATCTCTAAATGAAAATCAGCAATGTTCTTGACATAGAATCCCAAACACCCCATAAAATTTAATTGAGTAGTGACTTGACATGAGCTATAAGAGCAAGGAAAGTAGATGTCATCAGAAGATCGAATGTGGCATCACACGCTTGTTATGAATAAAACAACCTACTGCAAGCGATTTTAACTTCTATGGAAATATCACCGTGTTACGACTCTTGAACGGGTACAGGAATAAGGATCCCCTACAAGAAACTCATTAAAACACTCTGTTATAACATATCACTGCAACGTATCATTACAGCAATCACAAATCCATAAAGGAAATAATATTACCATCATCACCACCTGGTTATTTGTGGAATAAGCAACATGTTACTTTTTGTGCTCCACAACTTCATTCAATCGCCATTACGCCCCTAAAAATTTATCATCAAATAGTATTTTATCAAACAACTTGACTCAAACTTGTTTTAACTAATTAAGCTAGAAGTTACGCCTTTATGTTATCTTGTTCTCAAATAGAATCACATAAGGAGCATACTTCATTAAAAGATTAATGCGCTACCTCTTCTAGTCAATGGTAGATTTGATAGTGGATTTGCTAGTTATTTGTAGTTTTGTAAGTTAAATAAAGCAGAAAACTAGCAGGTTTCAAGCTCTTACTTTTCAAGTTTAATTTCTTTAAAATATGTATAAGAATTAAAATAAGCAATCCCAAACGTCATCTAATTACCTGAGAGTGCCAAACACTACCTTCCGGTGCGGAGTTTAGCTTCTATTAAGTTCATACAAAATTACACAAGCAAGAAAAAGAAGAGAATAACACAGAGAAAAGTTCTACATAGATCACAAATTCCCTAAAAGATGAAATGAACAAATCTCTACCACTCACTTTTATCAAACTAAAAAAAGCTCACTTTTTAAAATTTAAATATCTCACAAACCGTTAATCGTTATACAAATAAATCATACAATCGCGACGAGAATTAAATAATCTTTTTTTATAGATGGACACTTTTATATATTTTCAACGAACTATATTTCCAGTTTTTTGTGTGTGTTGAAATTGACACGTTACAAAATCACATGTGATTTATGATGTAAAATTTAAAATTTCAAGAATTATTATTTAAAGGGGTTCAAAGTTTTTAGGGGTTACGTTTAGGCTTTTTAGGGATTAAGGTTTGAGGTTTTAAGGTTTGCATGTCGTGGTTTAGGGGTAGGGATTTTATCTTTTAGGGTTTAGGGGTTAGAGTTTTAGTGGTTGGGGGCAGGCTTTTTGAGGGTTTTTAATGGTTAGGGTTTAAGTGTCAGGATTTTTAGGGGTTTGGGGTAAGGATTTTTTAGGGTTTAAGGGTTAGGGGGTTTGGGAGTTAGTGTTTTTAGAGTTTAGGGGTTATGGTTTTTAGAGGATATGATTTTTAGTGGTTTAACGTTTATGATTTTTAGAGGGTTTTAGGATCAGGGTTTTTAGAGTGTTTTAGGGTTAGGTATTTAGCGTTTCAGTAGTTAGAGTTTAAGTTCAGGGTACACAATCAAATTTTTTGACAAATCACGTGTGATTTTGTGGTGTTTAAATTTTAATACCCACAAAAAAATTTGAAAAAAAGTTCGTCAAAAGTATATAAAAGTGTCCTCTATATAAACATGATTTAATTCTCGTCAAGATGGTATGATTAGTTTCGCATAATGACTAACGATTTGTAAGATATTTAAATTAAAATCATCCCGGAGTGAAAACCGGTGGCTCGGCCTCCGTGGGTGAGGATTTTTCTCTTGCCTTGTAATTGGCAAGAGTTTTTTCATCTCTTTTGCTAGCCTCGCAGTTAAAGATCTCGGGAGGAGTCTAGTTTGTGTTTCTTGTTGTATTTCTAGATTTGTACTTGGTTTTCAGTTTTTAGTTTCTTGCTAGAAACTTTTTAATATATTATCAGCCGTTTAAAAAAAAGATATTTAAATTAAAGAATGATAGAAGTGAGTTTTTTTAGTTTAATAAAGAAATAAGTGGTTGAAATTTTTTATTTGATCTTTAAATAATTTGTGATCTATGTTGATGTCACCTCGAATAACGTAAGCTCAACTTTTCAATATTCATTCAGGCAATATAAGAAACACGTTATAGGCATTAAGTTAATACAATGGTGTAAACACCAAAGCTTAACTAATTTTAGTAACACTTCCACAAATAAGTTCAACAAATCAATGAATCATGTGCTTGGTAAAGCTGAACAACTGAAAAAGCTATAACCAGAATAATAAATTAATATCGAGCTTAATCTTACTACATTATAAATTTTTACCCGTTTATTAAATATAGTTCAACAATCAAGAAGGTGGTTTATATAAAGTTGTTGGGGTTAAAAACCCCAACTAGAGGTTTGGATTTGCAACCCACACTAAACATATAAATTAAAATTTATGCACATCGAGCAATAATTTGAGTATTTTAAAGCTCATCAATACCATAAAATTAGCATAATATATACTTACTAGCTTTATGACCCGTTCGATGAGCGGGCTAGCTTCATGTGATTTTTTTATTGGTAATTTAAGTACTTACATAGTTAAATATAATAGTTATATGGCACGTGTGAATGGGCGAGCTTGCCTTATGAATATCGTTGAAAAATTAAGTTAAAGAAAATAAGTTATAAACATACCAAATTATTTACTGAATGCATTGAGAACGAAACGAAATAAACGTTCATGAAATATGAAAAATAAAAGTTACAAAGTGGCCTACAAGAATAAAATATATGTTGTAAACTCAAATGCAAAATAAAGATTCATTTCGGCTAATTCTCTTCTATTAAATGCTTTATTGTCCATATTTCTTGATAACACACAGAAGTGGGAAATATAAAGAAAATACTACATCCACAAAAATTTTACAAACAAAGTTCCACAAAATGACTTGTCACCAATTAAATTAATCTTAATCAATTCTTTCTCTATCTTTTACATTCATAACTCCCAATGGATGCATAACAAATCATTTTGTGAGAAAAATTTTTGTAAACATTTTGTGGATGTAGAACACCTCGAAATATAAATAGACCACGAGCAGAAAGAACAAACAAATATGTTGTATGAGTCGATGTGGAGTTTAAAATATGTTGTATGATCTACGAATGCACTAACGGAAAGAGAACCTGGTTATGTATAGTGTAGGCAAGGTTGCAAAAATCAT
This sequence comes from Tanacetum coccineum, assembly GCA_026074375.1. Lineage (NCBI taxonomy): Eukaryota > Viridiplantae > Streptophyta > Magnoliopsida > Asterales > Asteraceae > Tanacetum > Tanacetum coccineum. The sequence goes on along the minus strand of BQNB010039127.1, from coordinate 41,049 downwards.
GAATCATTAGCCGGGCAGTCGACCACCTTGTAGCTTGTAATCGGTCAATGCGGGATTAATCGGCGATTAATCAGATTGGCATTTTTGGCAAATTGGGGGTATTTTCGGCTAGTTTTGTGTATTTTCGGCGAGTTTTAGATATTATTGGCAAGATTGTTTCTAAAAAACAACTTCTAATAGATTTAAACAGTTACTATAAGTGATCAAAACAAGTTTACGGTGAGTTTTAGGTACTTTCAGCAAGATTAGAAGGTTTCCGAAAAATTTGACCACCGATGACCACTATTGATCGCCATTGACCATCGTTGACCTATCTGTTTGACCCTGTTACATAAATCGGCAAGGTCGGTGGCCTTGTAGCGCCTAGGCAACGATTAATCGGCCTCGTAGACCTTGTTTTGCAACACTGAGTGTAGGTTTGGTAAATCTGAGGTCGTTCCCAAGAGCTAATGGGCAATCTAAAATCTGAGTTTTAATTGTTGTCACGTTTTTAATGTTGATTTAATAACTAAAATACAATAAAATAAATGACAAGAATGGAAATGAAGTTTTACTCATCAAGGGAGAAAAACGTACTAACCTAGTTATTCCTCTATTGGTGCAATGATCCTTTTTTCTAGTGCAATATCTAACTCTCATTTTATATGGTGGTTCTAATATTGTAACCCTTACGGATTTTCTAGTTTATAATGTTCTATTTTAGTCCTTTGACTTTTACCATTTTCTATTCCCGTCAGATCAATTTCTGAGATTTATCGGTAATCTGTTTATTATCTATTTAATCACTAGTACTATTATTCTCTTTAATTATCTCATTATAGATGATTTTATAATTGATCAATTCCCGGGAGATTTTCTCGCAAATGGCTTAAAATCCCAAGCAACGCGTCCCGACACGTCCGTTAATAATCCATACTAAATTTAAAGCAAATTAACTTATTTACCCATAGTGTAAATAGTCAAAGTTCATCTAAAAACATTTTTACATTCATTAAAAAATACTAGGAAACTTCGGGTCACATTTTAAATCACGAGATTTGACCATTTAGTAACCCGATAAAAGCTAAAACGCACCTAGGATTCCCCTAGAAGCCTCTAGCCTGTTCAAGCCCCACAAGGGAGCAAGAAGGTACTATTTTAGCTTGTTGGCTCCATGCTAGTACTAACCATTGTCTTATATGATTTTAAATCACGCACATTCATTCATTATTTCACACACATCACAAAAATTGTCTCTCTTTCTCTCCTTGCTTGCGTCTGACCTACAACACACACAAACACCATAAATTTTAACTTTGATAAAAAAACATGAGAGTTTGAGTGTTTCCGGGTTGATTTCAATAGGCGTGGGTTCATTAAAACAATGTTTGGGTTGTCGGTTTAGTGCATAATCTCATTTTCAAAACCCTCTTTGTAAGTCGTTTGTTTCTTAAATATTCTTATACTTTTAGTAATGTTATGATGCATAGATAATAGTTGTACGGTGCGTTTGTTAAAAATCGAAAGCTAAAAGTTTTGAAATAAATACTAAGGGGTGTTTGTTCTGTTCGATGTGGGTAAAAAAGGAACAAGGAAATACCATTTTATTATTTTGAACGTGATGGTTGAATAACATTTATGTACTAAGTAGCTTATTAATCATTTAGCTTAAGAATAAGCTTTCGAAAAGCTTATTATAGCCTATTCGGGACTTATTTAGTTTCGGCTAAAAAGGGGATTGTAAGAAAAATGATTTTGGTTATTACCTTTACTTGTCATATTTTTATAGCTTACTATGGTAGCTTATTTTGCGAACTATAATAACTAATAGCTTATTAGCTTATTAAATAAGCTCTATGTTTGGTTTTTGGGAGCTTATAGCTCACGGCATTAAAGAGGGAGGGACCCAAAAATGGGTACTTTTGGTCATTTACCTCTTTTGCCATATTGTTGTAGCTTATTTTGGGTAACAAAAGTTCTTATAGCTTATTTGCGTATTTTTAAAACTTGCATGTCTTGTTAACTAGCATGACTTGTTTTGGGCTTATAAAACCCACGGCCCAATAAGGCCCAATAAGACCTTATTGTGGTCTGACTTATTTTCATGGCTTTTGGTTATAGCTTATTTTGATATTTAAGAACTTGCGTAGCTTAACGGCTTAATAATAAGCTACGGATAGCTTATTATAGGCTTAAAAGGGAACGACCCAATAAGATAAGCCCAAACCATGGCTTAGTCTTGGTCCGTGAGCCTTGGCTTCTTTTGTGGATTATTCGTTGGACTTATTTTCTTAATGGGCTTGATAATGGGTCTAAAATGGGTTTTGAATCTAATTAACAATACTTTGGACCACTAATGGGCCTCAAGGCCCAATAAACTAAAACTAGTTATTTTGAAGGCTAAAATCGGACTTTTGATAACAATTTATACTTATATATACTTTGATAATCAAATAGTAATTTGAAGGAAATGCGTCTTGAAAATTATCGCGAAATGCGAATTTTGGTCGTTTTGTCGGAATTGATTTATTTAAGAGAAAGTGTTTGAAAAATGAGGTTTAAAAACCTTGGAAACGTCTTATAAACGAATGGGTCATACCGAAATTTCATAAAAAATATTATACTCAGAGTATTTTACTAAAAACATAATTTCTTAGAAATCCGACGAAAGGACGAAATAAATAAAATATTATTATTTTAATAAACCGACTAAAAGACGAATATATATTTCATAATTTTATAAATTATGAAACTTCTATTAATGATTTAACGTAACTAAAACGTGTCACCTTTCGTAATTAATACAATTAAACTAGACAACTTAAGACTACCGGATAGATTATCTGAACATATTTATTAATAACAATTATCTAAGTCTTGATATTCTTACTTGTTTACTTTCTATAAAATACTATAAGCGTATATTATCTAACATACATACTTTGACATATTTTCATCGAGTCTAAGTCGCCAACCATCACGCAACCAATAACATTAAAAGTGACCGTCCAACGCACATTTTAACTACTATGCATCAACATTAAACATACATTTAAGAATTATACACCTAAATTGGACTTTAACTGGATTAGGTCGAGTCTGGACGTCGTTGTATTCCATTGTTTGATCATATCATCAGCTACAATTCACTTTGCTTAAAGGTGAGTTCTCGCAGCTCTACTTTTCAAACTCTGTTTCGTTGGGGGAAAATGTTACTCAAAATCTATTTCAACTACTTTTACTACTGTGCAAAATCTCTTATTTCTTTTTGGACAATGCAATGTGCCTATGATTGCGTGTATGAATGCTATGTGAATGCTATGCGAATACTATGAGATCAATCTATGCGAAGTTCCCAAGTAAATTTCTGCACTACACTATTTAGCTGACTGTGTAGCTCCAGCTAGTAGGCGATAGGTTCGGAGGACTATAAGCGCACGAGGATTCTATTGAGTTGATGATTTGGGTTGGGATACCCTGGTATGATATGTTGATGTGTTGATGATTTAAATACTGTTATATGCATTTTGCTTTCGTATTGCACAACTGTCCACTCGTATATTCTAGCACAACAACTGGGTTTTTCTAAACCTACGAGCTCACCAACGTAATGTTGACCCTTTCGAGTATCATTTTCAGGTAATGTGAATGATCCATGAAGCCAGGATTAGATACTTTTAGCAGGCTGATGTGCTGACGTTGTATGGTATATTTTAATGATTCAAGTTTTAAATTTATATTTTGCCGACTTAACCAAAAACAATACTTTAACAGGCAGTGTACCTGGTCGGTGGTAGATTCGTGGTAAGCAGGGTGTCGAACACTTAAAGCGAGGTTAAATCTCTCAATTTAGTAATATTTTAGTTTACTAATCTAAGTTAATTCTAATCTAAGTCAAACCTATGATAATCCTATGTTAGTTCTAATCTTAATTCTAACATGTAAAAGGGGGGTTTCAGCCTAAGAGACTGGCACGGGTTTGGTGGTGACTACAATCAATTCAAGACACTTTTACCTAGGGCTGTAAACGAACCGGACGGACACGGACGGAGGTGTGTTCGTGTCCGTCCATTTAATTTTAGCCGGTCAAATAAACGGACACGGACGCGTAATCGGACGAAAATTTTTGTTCATGTTCGTTCATTTAGATTTGAACTTGTTCATGTTCGTTTATGTTCGTTCATTAATGAGTTAAACGAACATAAACGGACAAAAAATGAACGTAAACGGACATAAACCAACGTAAACGATATAATCGAGCATAAACGATATATACAAGTTAACAAAAATTTGCAATATTTGATATGTTAAAAACAAAATGAAACGAAATAATGGAGAATTAACACACGAAAACTAATCGAGCGTAAACCGCGCGAAATAACGAACGTAAAAAAAATTTCGGCCCACAATACGCAACCGACCGAACCACACCACACAAAGAACATAATCGAACGAACGAATAATCGAACGTTCACGAACGCTAATAAACGGACGAAGCGTGTGTTCATGTTCGTTCATTTAACTAGACGGACAGTCCAAACCCACACACACAACACACCACACATACAAAACATTGTTCCGTTTGTCCATTTACTAATAAGCGCACCTAATCGAACATCTTACCGCACGGTTCACGAAATGTTCACTGAACGTCCGGTTCGTTTACAGCCCTACTTTTACCCACACAAGCAAATTAACAGAATATAAAAGAGCGGCCAATCCTTATAATAGAAAACTATATTAGCCATCATTAATCCGATTAAAAGTTGGTTTGTTTATTCAGTGCAACGATTACTTATCTCGAGTTTGCATATCATTCTTATACTTAGGCGGGACTTCATCCTAAGACCTAGACACATTAATTCTGTCACAATTAAAGCATCCGCATAAAGCATCCTTATTTGCTGATTATAATCTATCTTAGGGATTAAAGCAATTGTGATCTTGTTAAACCCTAGCTCATAGAGACTTTACCCACTTACTGCTTAACGACAATTTATACACTAGTAGTCCACTTGTCCAACTATCCAATGGAATCTGAACGTTATTTGTTAAATTATCTAGGTTTACCTGCTAGTCAACTTGTTCAATAAACCAAAGGCAATTTCCGTTAACTAGTTAAGCCAGAAGCGTATCCTTAGCACGATTTTAGAAGGACAATACTTCTGATCCTATGATTCTAGATGTATAAATTACTATATGGAGAGCTATCCGGGCATCTAGACTACTTGGTCCGTATCACTAGATCCAGTTGAATGATATGTCGCATACAAAAGCACGTAAACAAGTATAAATTGATAAACATAAAGAAGCATATGATGATAAATTAAGCAATCGAGATATAAACAAAACTAAACATTCAGATCTTCATAAAAATGGCTAATACCCAAAGGTATTAGCCTTCAAACACCATAATTAATACAAGAGTAATGGTTTAGCCAAGGTAAACTAACCGAGTTAACGAATGATGCCAAAAACTGAACGATTACAAAAGTATAAGAAATTACACGTTGTCTCCTATGGATTGGAATGCGTTGCGAGACCTCTTCTGCTCTTTTTCTCCTCTAAAAATCGACTTTTGTGGTTTAGGTATCGAGAATATGATTTAGCACCCTTAAAACTTGTTTTTGAGTTTTGTATTTATAGGGTCTAGAGTCGGTGTCGATACGACGTATCCAAGGTGTTGGATACGGCGTATTGGAGTTTCTTGGAGTAGGGACCACGTTTGATATCTTCCAGAATATTTTATTCCCATATAGCTTGAATACGACGTATTTCCTTTCCTGGATACGGCGTATTGGTCTTGTGTCCTTCATGGTCTTTGGTGAGTGTAGGCACAGATACGCTTTGTTGTATCCATGAAGTAATACCCCAGATTAGCTTCCGCTGCTATATTGTAAAAATGGGGGTGTTACAGATTGGTATCTTCCTTGATTGATACAACGTATTGGTCTTCAGGAATAGTAATCTTCAAAATATCTTCATTTAAGCTCTAGAATGCGCGCCTTCTGCTATCTTTCACCAATTACTCCATAATTTCTGCAATTCTCAAATATAAATGATTAATTAACAATTCTTTGCAATAACTATACAAAATGGGTTAATAACATGGGATAAATGATGCTATAAAATAGACATTATTTGATGTCATCAAATATCCCCCACTTGAATCCTACTTGTCCTCAAGTAGCCTTTAGAAGTTTGTAAAAATGTATCCCTAAGGATATTTTCCGTTAAAGCACTTATTTGATCTATTACAAGTACACAACTAAACACCTCACGAAATAGGAAGATGAAAACACTCAAATTACTCAACTAATCTATGTGGTAACATGTAACTAATTCACTCAATTGCTTGGTCATGACGAGTATTCTATCATAAGCTTGGCAAGGATACACATCTCCACCATTAAAGCCAAGGAGTAACAAGTTTATAAAGGTAAATATGGGTTTTTTGTATGGAAAGGCATATGGTTGATCAATCTACAATCTTTCACCAGAAGTACCACTCCAACAAGGCAGTTGAAGCACACATACATGGCCTTAACGATAGAATAGACATGTGGTGTTGGATCACACCCTCATTCGAATTTAACCAATGATTAGGATGAAGAATGATATAGGGTAGGAACCTTCTAACTTTCACCAAAAGTCATAAACCAACGAGGCAGCTAAGACATGCATACATGGCCGTAACGACAAAATAGACATGCACGCTCGAACAAGTCCTCATTCGCATAAAACTAGCGGCTAATCATTAGGTGAGAGGGAAGTAAATTGTTGTTAAATAAAAATCAAGAAACAAATAGATTAAGACTTAAGATACAAGTTGCTAGACACTTTTTCCCTGATCGTTACCATGATATAGACACAACTATTTACAACGTCTTGATCATCGATCAAAAACAACAACCTAAGTTGGCATTCCCATAATGATAAACCTCCCAATCATCCCAAAACTTTACATACTCTACAAGGTAAGTGGCGATATCTTCCACTTTGTACAATACTTTACATAGTTGATTTTTTTGTTGTGTATTAATGAATAATCGATCCTTCATGTAATTCCTTTGGTAATGCTCTTTGCGAAATGATTATCTTCAAACTTTCTTTCTCTTTCTTTTTGTATTTTTTTCTCATTTTTTTGATTTTTTTTGCTTTTTTTTGCCAAGTATTCTTCAAATCTCGGTGTAGTTTCATCATCTCCACGATCATAATAATTCTGGATAATTTCTTCGATAGTTCCTTCGTTCTTCGGATTCACCAATAATTGTGACGGTAGTAAAATCACATGAGTTTTGACTACTAATATACATTCCCATTTGGCATATGTGCAAAATTGTCAACCGCACCAAGATAGAAAAATGACCCAAGACTCGGGAAATAAAACTTTACACTTTAATGCAAACTAACAACTGTAAATTAAACTTAATCTAACAGGTAGGATTAAGGTGTAAGGGTTGTAACGAATTTATTAGTTGGTGTAATTCCTAAAAGATTGGCTTTACAGGTTGTTCTAGGGGAACCTTACTCTTAAAGTGAGAGTAAACAAAGGGTTTAAACGGGAGGTTAACTAACCGGTGTAGTTAGTTAATAAACAATATGTAACGGCAATTGGGTGTTTATCCTATAAATTTACCAATATTTAAACAAGTTACTCAATTTAAGCCTTATATCATCTCTAGTGGTCTAGAGTGATATACAAGCCAAGTTTTTAAAGCTTTAAACATAAACCGGCACTTACGATTATAAACCCTAAGGGTTTTCGGTGATCTTTGTTCTCCTCTAGTTCGACAATAATAAACCCTAACCTAGGGTTTTCTGTGATGTTTGGTTCTCCTTTAGTCGACAACAAAACCTCAAATTAGGGTTTACGGTTCTTGGTTTGATCTCATGTTAGTGTATTTTGATACGATTGATAATTATGTGTTTGTAACCCTAATTTTGAAATTTCATTGAATTCTTCTCTAAATGGATATAAATCAGCGATCATCTAAGAGGCAACAAAAAATTCCTTCTCATTTTCATGATTCTGTTCATGAATTGAATAAGTGATGTGTCGTTGTGTAGGTGTTATTTTATGTATCAAGTTTTACTATTTATATATTTCTGACTTTACCTAAAACAACACTTTAACAGGCAGTGTACCCGAGCAGTTATAGTTTCGTTGGTAAGTAGGGTGTCGATCACTAAGAGCGAAAACTAATTCTTATGACTATTAGTATTTTAGTTATCTAAGTTAGTCTATTCTATGTTAAACCTATGCAAAACTTAAGTTAATCCTAATTCTAACGAATAAAAGGGGGGTTTCAGTCTGAGAGACTGGCTCAATTTTTGTTGGTGACTTAACTCTACTTAAGCTACTTTAATGTACAAAAGAGATTATTCAAAGGATAAAGGAACGGTTCAAGCCTATGGTAAGGAAACTGTATTAACCATGATTAATCCAATAAAACACAGGTTTGTTTATTAGTGCAATGACTATCTTATTGTTGTTCGATATATCATTCCTAGATTTAGGCGGTACTTCTTTCTAAAACCTAGACATGCTAATTTTGTCACAATTAAGCACATCCGCATAAAGTATTCATGGTTGGTTACAATCCATCTTAAAGGTTCAATGCGGGTGATCTCACTAATGACTAGATCATGGACACTTTACTAACTTACTGCTTAACGGCCTCTATATATTGGTAGTCCACTAGCCCCAATCCATCCTTCAAGGATTTAGAATGTTATTTATTAATCCTAGGTCACCCCCTAGTCCAACTTGTTCACTAAACCTTAAAGGACAAGACAACACATTAATTTATGATCCTATTATTCCAGATATATAGATTGCTATATGGAGAGCTATCCCGGTATCTAGCTAACTATCTATTTGTATTCCTAGACCTAGTTAAATAATAGTTCGCATACATATGCACATAAGCGAGTATAAATTGATAAACATAAGCCAACACACAAGCAAATAAGAGGCAATCAAAATAAACAAAACCAAACATTAAATCTTCATAACCATGGCTAATACCTAAAGGTATTAGCCGATAACCATTATAATTACAGATACAAATGTCATAGACGAACGATTAAGGTAAACTAACCAAGTTAATGAATGATACCAACAATTGAACGTGTATTTAGAGTATAAGGGAATTACACAGTGTTTCCTTTGTGATTAAGAACTTTGCTTGATCTTCTCTGTCCTTCTTGGCCTCTGAAAATCATCCTCTGTGATTAGGGTTTTGAAAATATAGTTAAGCGCACCCTAAAGTCGTGTTTAGGGTCTTGTATTTATAGCTGGTGGAATTAAGTGGATACGCCATATCCGTTGAGGTTGATACGCCATATTCGTTGAGGTCGATACTGCGTATTGGGGTTTCCTTAGAGTAGGGACCACGTTTGTCATCTTCCAGAATCTTCTTCGAGTATATCTTCATTGATACGGCGTATGGTGCATTTGGATATGGCATATTGAGGATTGTGTCTTTATGGTTTCTTGTGAAGTTTAGACGCAGATACGCCATATCTTCTTGATGGATACGGCATATTAAATGTCAGATCAGTAGGTTTCTTTATTTCTTCGTTTAAGCTTTAAAATGTGCGCTATTTAGCTAATCTTCACCAACTGCTCCATAATTACTACAAATAACTAATATAACAGATTAAGTACCTATTCATGCAATAATTATATCAAATGTGTAATTTACATGGAATAAATGATGCTATAAAAGTGACGTTATTGGATGTCATCAAATATTCTCCCACTTGAACCCTACTTGTCCTCAAGTAGACTCTAGAAAGTTTGTAAAATGTTTCCTAACTGAAGTTTAGGATCTTTTCCGTTAAGCATTTTTCTTGTTAGATTACTAGCACATAACTAAATACCTCTGGTCAAAAACTTGATGTGTCGTTATGTGGTGTATATTTTTATGATTCAAGTTTTAAATTTATATTTTGCCGACTTAACCAAAAACAACACTTTAACGGGCAGTGTAACCGGTCGGTGGTAGATTCGTGGTAAGTAGGGTGTCGAACACTTGAAGCGAGGTTAAATCTCTCAATTTATTAATATTTTGGTTTACTAATCTAAGTTAATTCTAATCTAAGTCAAACCTATGCTAATCCTATGTTAGTTCTAATCCTAATTCTAACAGGTAAAAGGGGGGTTTCAGCCAGAGAGACTAGCACGGGTTTGGTGGTGACTACAATCAATTCAAGACACTTTAACCCACGCAAGCAAATTAACAGAAGATAAAAGAGTGGTCAGGCCTTAAGATAGAAAACTGTATTAACCATCATTACTCCGATTAGAAGTTGGTTTGTTTATTCAGTGCAATGATTACTTATCTCGAGGTGGCATATCATTCTTAGACTTAGGCGGGACTTCATCCTAAGACCTAGACATAATAATTTTATCATAATTAAATCATCCGCATAAAGCATTCTTATTTATATTGATTATAATTCATCTAGAGCACAACACGGTGTGTGTCATACTAACCCTAGCTCATAGAGACTTTAACCACTTATTGCTTAATGGTAATTAGTGTTCGGTGGTAGTCCACAATCCAAACTATACCAATGATCAGAACGTTATTAGTTAGTACTAAGCCACCACCTACAATGGTACAACCAGTTCAATCGAGGCAATCAGGACGTTATTAGTGATCCTATTTGTTCCACCTATATGCATTACTATATGGAGAGCTATCTCGGACTCTTAGCCTACGCCCAAACAACACCGAAGTTGCAGCGCATTAAATATGTAGGACTAGACCTAGTTGAATGATAGGTCGCATACTTAAGCACGTAAACAAGTATCATGTCATAAACATAATCAATAATTCAACGATAAATTAAGCAATCGAGATATAAACAAAACCAAACATTTAAATCTTCATAACAATGGCTAATACCTGAAGGTATTAGCCTTCAAACATCATAATTAATACAAGAGTAATGGCTTAGCCAAGGTAAACTAACCGAGTTAACGAATGATACCAAAAACTAAACGATTACAAAAGTATAAGAAATTACACGTTGTCTCCTATGGATTGGAATGCGTTGCTAGACCTCTTCTGCTCTTTTTCTCCTCTAAAAATCAACTTTTGTGGTTTAGGTATCGAGAATATGATTTAGCACACTCAAAATCATTTTTGAGTTTTCTATTTATAAGGTCTGGAGTCGGTGTCCATACGGCGTATCCAAGGTCTTGTATATGGCGTATTAGGTGTTTGTTGGGATTTATTGATTTGATGATATAAAAGAACTTGCTCAAAAGGATAAATAATGAAACAAAAGGATCAAAGTCGACAATATGGAATTCTACAAAAGATGGAGGATCCTAAAAGATCTCCTTAAAAGATAAAGATTAAAGATTAGGAAAAGATTTAGTTTCCTAACAGAATTAGATTTCCTTTGTAAGTCTTATGGACTCTTTATATATAAAGAGATCCATAGACATTGTTTAGGTGTGTGTTATGCGTGTGTTTTAAAGATGTAGACGTCTATGTGTGTCTTAGCCTCAAGGTTAAAGTATCTTTGACCCTGTTACAGTTAGGTAACCATTCCATATTGATCAAATAGAATTAGGGCTTGTATATGAATGTAAAACCTTGAAAATAACATTGTTCTTTATTTAAATTCTGCTACGTATCTACATACTTTGTTATTTTCGATCCTAGGAGCTTAAATCATTTTTCACAATTGGTATCAGAGCCATGTGGCTCTGGATGTAGGATTCTACAAGGTTTTAGAAAGAAACTTGTTTTAGATTTCTGTTTTTCGGTAAAAGACGAATTTGGTAAAATTAGGGTTTTCATCAAACCCTAAATTCGGTAAAACAGAAAGTATAGTTTTCAGTTACAAAGTTCAAGGTCTGTTGATTTGTGGTTTATAGAAGATCAACAAAAAGGGTTCTTGGAGGTCTAGGATCATTAATGAAGATTTCTTTTAATCAAGGTTTGTTTTCCTGGTTTTTAACAATCGACAAAAGAAGTTAGATATCCTATTTTGTTTGGTTCTTCAAGGATAACGATCAACAAGAGGTTTGAAGTATTAAAGGATCTGCTGGTGTAGAGCAACCATGGACGTTTTCCTTTGTGCTTTCACTCATTGTTCAGGCTTCATATTAAAGTATTAGGTTTGCAACACAAGGGTTAGTTACTGATTCATTCTTCAAACAGTAAGTTCTTCTCATGAACAAATTGATTCCCTTTTGGTTAAGGTTTTGATGTTTTTAGGGATTCGTTATTTTATGTATTGTGTGAGTATCAACCTTGAAAATTTACTGAATTGAGGTATTTACTTGTTCTTAAACGACAAGATAAATCCTAAAAGGGTTTTGTCTACTATTACTTCTGTTGATTTCAAAGACGAGGTGTAGAAGCAACAGGTATTGACAAGGATTTAAAGGTACAAAGATTCTGATTAAAACTCAAGGTACTGTTGTGAATGTTTATGATGAAGTATTTCTTTTGCTGCTGCTAATGGAACTTTTTGGAGTATTCGTGAATTGTTGTATTAGAAGCTGGTGATTTAACAGTTGATACTTAATACTCTCAATACATGTTTAGTGTTGCTTATTAATGCTGCCAGAAGAATATATGAGTACAGCAGATATGGTTATGATTTGCGGTTTCGAATTAAGAAGGAAAGTAATCATATTGACGAAAGGTTTATAATGGGAAAACCCTAAATTTAAGGGTTTGTGTTTATTCTCATATATAACTTCTTTGTGCTGTTTTGGTTTAAGATTATTTAATGCTCGGTTACGTATTAATGCTGCTGTTTGTGGGTTATGGAGGTTTTGTGGGAGTTGAAGGTTCTAGATGTAATACTTAATAGCTGCTGTTTCGGTTATGTTTAACATTAGAGTTTGCCAAAGGATAAGTTTATACTGCCAATGTTTGTTAGTGCTGCTTATGTAAGTTAGTGCTTCCAGTTAAAGCTGCCAGTACATGTTAGTGCTGCTCGAATTGTTTATGCTGCTAGGGTTTCCAACAGTATTGTTGTTGTTGCTTCATAAGTATTACTATTGTTGGGATTAAAAGTAGTATTAAGTTTCTACTATTAAGGGTAAAAGAAGTTAGTTACTACTGTTAGGGCTTTAATAGACTTAATACTGCTAGCTTTGTTTGTTATTAGATAACACACAGTTTGGATCTCGGATTGGATCAGATAGAAGAAGGCTATTATTTTTGGGATAAATTGCTTGAATTGATTACGGAGACAATTGTTTATCACTTATTTGAAGTTGAAGTGGAATTTCATGAGTGTGTGTTCTTATCATATCTTAAAGTCGAGTTTGGTTGGATTATGACTTTGAAGATAACTTGTTCGTGCTTAAAAATGATGTTGACGAAGACTTGTCAAATCTAGCAATGTATGATCTACAAACTTTTGGTGCTTAATGCGCACATTTAGTATCACTTAAATGAGTTATGTTGTAGTGATCAGTGTCTCATTTAGATGAGGATTTTGTCAAGAGATTGAGGTCTACTTATATATCATCAGTATGAGTTTGGAGTCACGTGGATAGTACAAGACATAAGACACAAGTTTGGGTTATTCTACTTTAGCATCAAGTTTGTTATACTGAGTTTTCTCCATCAGTAGTCATTACAAAGAGCCAACAGAATTAGAGATTCAAGAGATGGTTAATATATTAGTTTCAGGGGAAGCATATGATAAAGTGTTTAACCATCTACATGCACCACTTGAGGGGAAGGTTTTGATTCTTACTACTGCTAAGTCATTATTACTACTACTAGTTTAAGTTTCTACTACTTAAATACATTATTCTTATTATGCATAATAGAGGGTAAATTGAGACATTGGAAAGCTCGGATTAGAATTTTGATATATGGTTTGTAGTTGTAAAGATCAAAGTTGCATATGTTCATAAGTCCCCTAATGGATAATGATAAAAAGGGGAATATGTGACAGAGATGATTTGTAACTTATTGAGTGTGGTGGCATGTTCAAAGGAAATCTTAAGTTAAAGGGAAGATTGAAGATTTTTTCATTCATGGAAGATCAGATTTGAAGATGAAGATTGCAGAAGATTAAGCTAGTATGGATCATCTTGGAATCAGTGTTTGTTTTGTCATCATCTAATAGGGGAAGATTGTTATGATTTATTGATTTGATGATACAAAAGAACTTGCTCGAAAGGATAAAGAATGAAACAAAAGGATCAAAGTCGACAATATGGAATTCTACAAAAGATGGAGGATTCTAAAAGATCTCCTTAAAAGATATAGATCAAAGAGTAGGCAAAGATTTAGTTTCCTAATACAATTAGATTTCCTTTGTAAGTCTTATGGACTCTCTATATATAAAGAGATCCATAGACATTGTTTAGGTGTGTGTTATGCGTGTGTTTTAAATATGTAGACGTCTATGTGTGTCTTAGCCTCAAGGTCAAATTATATTTGACCCTCTTATAGTTAGGTAACCATTCTATATTGATCAAATAGAATTGGGGCTTGTATGTGAATGTAAAACCTTGAAAATAACATTGTTCTTTATTTAAATTCCGCTACGTATCTACATACTTTGTTATTTTCGATCCTAGGAGCTTAAACGATTCTCCACAGTGTTTCTTAGAGTAGGGACCACGTTTGATATCTTCCAGAATATTCACCTTCTATATCTTCAATACGGCGTATTGGTCTTCTCTGGATACGGCGTATTGATCATGTTTCCTTAGTGGTCTTTGGTGAGTGAAGGCACAAATATGTTGTATCTTCCTTGATGGATACTGCGTATTGGTTGTCAGAACAGTAAGCTTTAATATATCTTCGTTTAAGCTCCAGAATGCGCGCCTTTTGCTAATACTTATCAAGTACTCCATAATTACTGCAATTCTCAAATACAAACGATTAAGTAACAATTCTTTGTAATAATTATACAAAATGGATTAATTATATAGGATAAATAATGCTATAAAATAGACGTTATTTGATGTCATCAACCTCACGAAGAATAAAGAATTATCGAAGGAATTATCCAAAATCATTATGATCGTGAAGATGGCGAAATTACACTGAGTTTCATAGTATAGTGTTAGTAAAAAAATCAAAGAAATTAGAAAAATCGCAACAAAAAAGAGAAAGAAAATTTGAAGATAATCGTTTCGCAACTACTGAAGGAATTACACAAAGGATCGATTATTCGTTGATATGTCCTAAAAATCAACGATGTAGAGTATTGTATAAAGTGGTAGATATCGCCACTTGCCTTGTAAAGTATGTAGAGTATGGGATGATTGGGAAGTTGACCGTTAAGGGAACGCCAACTTAGGTTGTTGTTTTTTAACTAAGATCAAGACGTTGTAAATAGTCGTGTCTTTATTATAGTAACGGTCGGGAAAAAGTGTCTAGCAACTTGTATTTTAGACATAAACTATTTGTTTCATAATTTTTATTTAACAACAGTTTACTTGTCTTTCCTAATGACTAGCCACTGGTTTTACGCGAATGAGGATGTGTACGAGTGTGCATGTCTATTCCGTTGTTACGTCCATGTATGCATGTCTCAGCTGCTTTGTTGGTTTATGACTTTTGGTAAAAGTTAGAAGGACCCTACCCTATATCATTCTTCATCCTAACAGTTGGTTAAATTCAAATGAGGACGTGATCGAACACACATGTCTATTTTGTTGTTAC
This sequence comes from Tanacetum coccineum, assembly GCA_026074375.1. Lineage (NCBI taxonomy): Eukaryota > Viridiplantae > Streptophyta > Magnoliopsida > Asterales > Asteraceae > Tanacetum > Tanacetum coccineum. The sequence goes on along the minus strand of BQNB010039127.1, from coordinate 25,396 downwards.
GGCCATGTATGTATGCTTCAGCTGCCTTGTTGGAGTGGTACTTCTGGTGAAAGATTGAAAATGATCAACCCTAAGCCTTATCATACAAACCCATATTTACCTTTATAAACTTGTTACTTCTTAGCTTTAGCGGTGGAGATGTGTATCCTTGCCAAGCTTATGATGGAATACTCGTCACGACCGAGCAATTGAGCAAATTAGTTACATGTTACCACATAGATTAGTTGAGTGATTTGAGTGTTTTCATCTTCCTATTTTGTGAGGTGTTTGGTTGTGTACTTGTAAAAGATCAAATAAATGCTTAACGAGAAATATCCTTAGGGATACAATTTTGTAAACTTCTAAAGGCTACTTGAGGACAAGTAGGATTCAAGTGGGGGGATATTTGATGACATCAAATAACGTCTATTTTATAGCATCATTTATCCTATGTAATTAACCCATTTTGTATGATTATTGCAAAAAATTGTTACTTAATCATTTATATTTGAGAATTGCAGCAATTATGGAGTACTTGGGGAATAATAGCAAAAGGCGCGTATTCTCGAGCTTAAACAAAGATATTTTGAAGATTACTGTTCTAATAACCAATACGCCATATCCATCTAGGAAGATGCGACGTATATGTGCTTACACTCACCAAAGACCACGAAGGAAACATGATCAACACACTGTATCCAGAGAAGACCAATACGCCGTATTGAAGATATAGAAGGTGAATATTCTAGAAGATATCAAACGTGCTCCCTACTCTAAGAAACACCCAATACGCCGTATCCAAGACCTTGGATACGCCGTATCGATACCGACTCCAGACCCTATAAATACAAAACACAAAAAATGAGTTTTAAGTATTCTAAATCATATTATCGATACCTAAACCACAAAAGTCAATTTTCAAAGGAGAAAAAGAGTAGAAGAGGTCTTGCAACGCATTCTAATCCATAGGAGACAACGTGTAATTTCTTATACTTTTGTAATCGTTCAGTTTTTGGTATCATTCATTAACTCGATTAGTTTACCTTGGCTAAGCCATTACTCTTGTATTAATTATGATGTTTGAAGTCTAATACCTTTAGGTATTAGCCATTATTATGAAGATATGAATGTTTGGTTTTGTTTATATCTTGATTGCTTAATTTATCGTTGTATGCTTGTTTATGTTTATCAATTTATACTTGTTTATGTGCTTTAATATGCGACCTATCATTCAACTGGATCTAGTGATACAGACCAAGAAATCTAGATGCCGAGATAGCTCTCCATATAGTAATTTATACATCTAGAATCATAGGATCACAAGTATTGTCTTGCTAAATCCGTGCTAGGATACGCTTATGGCTTAACTAGATATCGGATATTGCCTTTAGTTTAGTGAACAAGTTGACTTGTAGGTGAACCTAGATAATTCAACAAATAACGTTCTGATTCCATTGGATAGTTGGACAAGTGGACTACTAGAGTATAAATCACCGTTAAGCAGTAAGTAGGTAAAGTCTCTATGAGCTAAGGTTTAACAAGATCACCATTGCTTTAATCCCTAAGATGAATTATAATTAGCAAATAAGGATGATTTATGCGGATGCTTTAATTGTGACAGAATTAATGTGTCTAGGTCTTAAGATGAAGTCCCGCCTAAGTCTAAGAATGATATACCACTTCGAGATAAGTAATCATTGCACTGAATAAAAAAACCAACTTCTAATCGGATTTATGATGTCTAATATAGTTTTCTATCATAAGGCTTGATCGCTCTTTTATCTTCTGTTAATTTGCTTGCGTGGGTTAAAGTGTCTTGAATTGATTGTAGTCACCACCAAACCCGTGCCAATCTCGCCGGCTGAAACCCCCCTTTTACCTGTTAGAATTAGGATTAGAACTAACATAGGATTATCATAGGCTTGACTTAGATTAGAATTAACTTAGAATTAGTAAACCAAAATATTAATAAATTGAGATATTTAACCTCGCTTTAAGTGTTTGACACCCTAATTACCACGAATCTACCACTGAGCGGGTACACTGCCCATTAAAGTGTTGTTTTTGGTTAAGTCGTCAAAATATAAATTTAAAACTTGAATCATAAAAATATACACCACACAACGACACATCAAGTTTTTGGCGCCGTTGCCGAGGTGTAAAATTTAATCTTGATTTTTATTTTATATTTTGGTTATTAGATTAGATCTAACCCTTTAGGATTAGTGTAGTTTAGGATAGTTTATAATCTTGTTTGTTTATTATGTTTATGTGATACGGCGTATTTAGTTCACTGAATACGGCGTATTAAGCTATTTGACAGTTTTCTTTCCTAGCGAATTTATTACAGGATAAAATGGACGACCCCAACATTACTATGGAGGAGTATATCAGGCTTGAGGAAGAAAAAGCTCGTAAGCGTGGTAAGGTGTATAACTGGGAAACTGCTACGTATGGTAAGATCTGGGATTATGAAGATGTTCACGACCTCGGATCTGTTGAAACTAAATTCCCAGCTATAATCTTTAATGACACGATAACATCTGATGCGGCACTCTCGTGTGAGCCTACGGTAAGTTCTCTTTATAATGATGAAATCTACTTTAAAATATCGTTTGACGAATCGGACGATGAAGATTGCACGGTAATTTTTGACAAAAATTCATTTTCTTACCAAATAATTTATGTCAACGATTTAAAAACAGATTCAGAAAATGATAATGATAATGATAAAGTCAATATGCCTTTGCTTCCATCACCCGAGCCTACGGTCAGTTATTTTGAAGATTTAGACTAATTTAAAGATTTTGATAAAGAATTTCCAGCCATTGTTTACAATGATGCTCTAACGTCTAAATTAGATTTCTTTACTGAACCCACTTTAAGCCCTCAACATATCGATGAATTTAATTTGAAAGATGAAACATCATTGTCCGAATGTGATGAAGAAGAACAAAACGTTTTATACTTTAATGATGTATTTCCTTTTAACGTAATTTATCCCGATGATTCAAAATTAGATAAGGACAATGATGATGATAAAATTGATATAAAATAGTCTTCGGGGGGGTAATGTAATAAATACGGATGATGGTGCCTATGCACATGGGTCAAATAAGCTTTTGGAAACAAGTCATGATACATCTAATAAATTTTTCAAAACTGAAACTTTTATCAAGGGATTAAATTTTAATATCATGACTTGGAATCATCTTAACAAAGGGATGTCATTCATTTTCCTAATCAAGAATTTGTATGTGCCATTTGGCGTCCCGTTCGACCCCAAATTGTTTAATAAGGATGTAATTAAATTGGGGAAAGTCTAACTTAAAGAATTTTCTATAAACAAAAGTGCTTCCTGAGAGACACCCCGAAATGTTATTTAGTTTTATCGAGTCTGTCTTCCCAAACATCAATACGGCATATCCGCTCCATACCATACGGCGTATTGATTGTCTGGATGTTGTCAGTCTTTACCTTTTATACACTTTAAAAACATTATTGTTAGTTTTGACAATACGGCGTATTCATTCACATGATACGGCGTATTCACCAGACTAACTCGTATTTAGTTTGTTTAGTTTAGTTCAAATTAACCGTAGGTACCAAGATAGGAATGCACGTTTTTCCTATTTTTACACAGGACCTCGTGAAATAAATATCAACGAATATTGGTAGAGAATTTACAAATATGGATATCATGAAGTGTTGGAGTCTTAAAACTTCAAGACGGCTATTTAACACGAATTCTTGCTCCATAAATCTACATGGAGAATCTACCGACAAAATATCAGGGGAGTTTCTCATTCTAATTGTTTTTAATTCCCGTATTTAATGTTTTATCTATACAACGAGGACGTTGTATAACTCAAGTGGGGGGACGGAATTACAATGTTTACTTGTCCTATTTTCATACTAAAATGCTTAAATTATGCTCAAATTTAAAAAAATTTCAAGCATACTTTTGTGAAATTACATGATACATAACCCGCACATAATAACCATTGTTAGATATTGTGAGGATTTAACCTTGTCCGTTTCCAAATGTTTACCCAAATTCCACAAAATATGAGTGTGTCGGTGATGTAGTAGACTTTAGAACTTGGCTTGGTATATCACTCAAGACCGCAATGATGAGTACTATGGATTTAGATGGAGTAACTTGTTTATATTGGTAAAGTTTAGGATTACACCCAAAATGCCTATTCATGTTGCTTATTAACTAAGTACACTGGTTAGTTAACCCTTATATAAACCCTTTGTTTACTCTCACTTTAAGAGTAAGATACCCCTAGAACAACCCGTAGAGCCAATCCTTTAGGAAATACACCAATTGTTTATTTCGTTACACCTTTACACCTTAGCATACCCTGTTAGATTAAGTTTATTTTACAGTTGCTAATTGCTTAAAGTATAAAGTATGTATTTCCTGAGTCTTGTGTCAATTTTGGTACGGTTGGAAGAAATTTGCACATCGCAAATGGGAATGTATATTGTAGTCAAAACTCATGTATTTTTACTACCATCGCAATTAATGGTACGTCCGAAGAATAAATAATTATCGAAGGAATTATCCGGAATCATTATGATCGTAAATATGGCGAAATTACACTGAGTTTCGTAGTATAGTGTTAATAAAAAAAATCAAAAAAATTAGAAAAATGGCAACAAAAAAGAGAAGGAAAATTTGAAGATAATCATTTCGCAACTACTGAAGGAATTACATGAAGGATCGATTATTCGTTGATATGTTCTAAAAATCAACGATGTAGAGTATTGTATAAAGTGGTAGATATCGCCACTTGCCTTGTAAAGTATGTAGAGTATAGGATGATTGGGAAGTTGACCGTTAAGGGAATGCCAACTTAGGTTGTTGTTTTTTATCTATGATCAAGACGTTGTAAATAGTCGTGTCTTTATCATGGTAACGGTTAAGAAAAAGTGTCTAGCAACTTGCATTTTAGACTTATTCTATTTGTTTCGCAATTTTTATTTAACAACAATTTACTTCTCTTTCCTAATGACTAGCCACTGGTTTTACGCGAATGAGGATGTGTACGAGCGTGCATGTCTATCCCGTCGTTACGGCCCTGTATGCATGTCTCAGATGCCTCGTTGGTTTATGACTTTTGGTGAAAGTTAGAAGGTTCCTACCCTATATCATTCTTCATCCTAACCGTTATTTTAATTCGAATGAGGATGTGATCGAACACACATGTCTATTCCGTCGTTATGGCCATGTATGTGTGCTTCAGCTGCCTTTTTGGAGTGGTACTTCTGGTGAAAGATTGAAAAATGATCAACCCTAAACCTTATCCTACAAACCCATATTTAACTTTATAAACTTGTTACTTCTTAGCTTTAGCGATGGAGATGTGAATCATTTCCAAGCTTATGATAGAATGTAGGTTCCACTTGAATGGATCTTTAACTCCTTAGTTAGATATAAGGTTTAGTATCCTTGGATAAATCCAAAGGTACTAAGTGTGAAGCTTTGTGTATATGATATAAACTATGCGGAATCTAGTTTATACCACTAAGAAGAATACCAATGAAACAGTAATAATGATATAGTAGGAAGAACAATATAACCAACAAGCTTCAATATTATTAATGATAATAATATGAGTACTCTATCTTAGTACTAGGGTTTACAACCTTGAAGCTATAAATCTAAGAGATGTGTATGAGAAGTATTGTGATTGTATATATTTCTCTATGACTTATGATGTAATTTTATAGACACAAGGAGTCATAGTCAAACTACAATTACTAACTTACCATACTAAAAGATATACAAGATCTTTTCTATCAATCAATAATCTTTTCCTAAAATAACTCATATTTATCTCTTCACACAGCTGTAGTCTCTTCAACAACTTTGAATTGAATCACTCTTATCTTTGCAGCAGCTTTAACTCTTCAGCAGCATTAATCTTCCATCAGCAGCACTAACTTATACATTAGTAGTACTAAGTTCTTCAACAGCCTTAAGTTAGTACTAATAGTACTAACTTACTCTAGCAGTACTAATTGACTAGTTTAGTACTAACAATTGTAATCTTGAACAGTACTAACTATTTTCTTCTAACAGTACTAACTGTTAGCTTGGCAGTACTAACTCTTAGCTTAGCAGTACTAACTCTGAAGTGTTTAATTCCCAACAATCCTCCCCTAAACTTGTGATTTACCACCAAATCATCAAGTTTCTTGAATTATACCTTCATTTTCTTTTCTAAGAGGATTCTTCCAAACACTTCATCTTTTTGGTCTTTGTGCTTTTGCTGCACTCTTCTCTGGAATCTTCTTTTTCTTTGTTGCACTCTTCCCTCCCCTGAGCCTGTGCATCCATCTGAACAAAAGTGATCTTCATTAATATGAACATTTTTCATATCCTCCCCTGTTTGGAAGGATCCTCCAAATCATCTTCTTATGGGAACCCAAGCCATCACAGACTTGAATCTTCCTTGTGCATCAATGTAATCCAATCTTTTCAAAGTAACTGATGCACTGATGTTGTTGGATACATGATCTACCACTCTGTTTTTTAGCATCCAGACCTAACATGCTGATGCTTTAATAGCATTAAACCTATTCCTCTTGACAACATTATATGCAGCCTTTGGCTTAGAAGCATTAACTGGTCTCATCCCAGTTTTCATTAAGACTGCTTTTGGAACAAAGTTTCTATTTGGATGAGGGTGAGGGTAAGACATTCTATTAAAATTATGATGATTTACCCTTCTAGCATTGTTCCATATAGGTTTTTGTACCTTCCTTTTATAATCTTTTATCAGATGGTTAAAGCTTTCATAAGCAAAACAAGCTTTATTGTTCATCACAAAATCACTCCCTAGTTGATGGGACATCTGATTATTCAAATTTCTTTGATTCCCTCTAGGTTTTTATTATTCTAGTACATCTCAGCATACTACACTGGTTTCCTAACTGGTTTTTCTTGTTGTTTAGGTTTAACACCTCTATCTTGGCAGCAGTAGGAAAAACAGTTTTCTTCTTTAACTTACCATCTGACACCACATCTTGTTTAACAGTTTTGGACTCAATTGTTTTCTTCACAACCTTAGGCTTAGGCTTATCATCTTCATCATCATTGTCTGATTCCCAATCTTTAATAATTGGAGCACCAGTATTAACATTCTTACTAGCATTAGATCCAAAACCTTCAAACTCTGGCTCTTTAAACTTCTCAATGCCAGAGTGAGACAAATCAATGATAGCAGGTGCAAATAGGCCCGTAAGTGGACGAGGAACAACATTGTACCCTAAACCCTTCTTATTGTTATCTACTAGTTGACTTCCTATCACTTTATCGAAACTCTTAGTGGCATTATCATAGTTGTTAATTTTAAGCAGATTATCCTCTTTTTCTTTCTTAAGTTTCTTTATATAAGACTTAAGAGCAATAATCTCTGCTTCATTGAATGAGGCATCTCTTTTTAATACAGCTATTTGATCAGTAAAGATGACCTCATTGTTCTTGTAGAAGACAAGTCTCTCTTCTACAGATGCTAACCCTCTTTTATAGTTATATAAATCAGATTCAGACTTATTAAACTCTATTCTCAACTTATCATACTGAGTTTTAAGAGTTTCATGGTTTTTCAAACATGTTTTTGAACAAGTTTTTACCTCAAAGTCTGAAAGAACCATAGGAGCCATCTCTTCCTTGTGAGTAAATAATTCTTCTTGATAGTTTCTTTTAGATCAAAGCTTCAACCCAGTCGATATCCCCACCACTTTAGGTTTCCACTTGATGGATTATTTAACACCTTATTATAATATTAGGATTAGTATCCTTGGATAAATCCAAAGGTAGTAAGTGTGAAGCTTTGTGTATATGATATAAACTATGCGGAATCTAGTTTATACCACTAAGAAGAATACCAATGAAATAGTAATAATGATATAGTAGGAAGAACAATATAACCAACAAGCTTTAATATAATTAATGATAATAATACGAGTACTCTATCTTAGTACTAGGGTTTACAACCTTGAAGCTATAAATCTAAGAGATGTGTATGAGAAGTATTGTGATTGTATATATTTCTCTATGACTTATGATCTCCTTTTATAGACACAAAGAGTCATAGTCAAACTACAATTACTAACTTACCATACTAAAAGATATACAAGATCTTTTCTATCAATCAATAATCTTTTCCTAAAATAACTCATACTTATCTCTTCACACAGCTGTAGTCTCTTCAACAGCTTTGACTTGAATCACTCTTATCTTTGCAGCAACTTTAACTCTTCAGCAGCATTAATCTTCCATCAGCAACACTAACTTATACAAACAAGCATTTACTAAAGAAAAAAAAAAAAGGGGGGGTATCTTCAACAGACTTAAGTTAGTACTAACAGTACTAACTTACTCTAGGAGTACTAACTGACTAGTTTAGTACTAACAATTGTAATCTTGAGCAGTACTAACTATTTTCTTCTAACAGTACTAACTGTTAGCTTGGCAGTACTAACTCTTAGCTTAGCAGTACTAACTCTGAAGTGTTTAATTCCAAACAATCCTCCCCTAAACTTAGGATTTACCTCCAAATCTTCAAGTTTCTTGAATTAAACCTTCATTTTCTTTTCTAAGAGGATTCTTCCAAACACTTCATCTTTTTGGTCTTTGTGCTTTTGCTGCACTCTTCTCTGGAATCTTCTTTTTCTTTGTTGCACTCATTCCTCCCTTGAGCCTGTGCATCCATCTAAACAAAAGTGATCTTCATTAATATGAACATTTTTCATATCCTCCCCTGTTTGGAGAGATCCTCCAAATCATCTCTTATCGGGGAACCTCAAACCATCACAGACTTGAATCATCCCTTGTGCATCAATGTTAATCCAATCTGTTCAAAAGTAACTGATGCACTGATGTTTTTTAGAGACAAGAGGACCTACCACTCTGATTCTTTCCATCCAGACCCAACATGCTGATGCTTTAACAGCATTAAACCTATTCCTCTTGACAGCATTATATGCAGCCTTTGGCTTAGCAGCATTAACTGGTCTCATCCCAGTTTTCATTAAGACTGCTTTTCGAACAAAGTTTCTTTTTGGATGAGGGTAAGACATTCTATGAGAATTATGATGATTTACCCTTCTAGCATGGTTCCATATAGGTTTTTATACTTTCCTTTTACAATCTTTTATCAGATGGTTAAAGCTTCCATAAGCAAAACAAGCTTTATTGTTTTCCATCCAAAATCTCTCCCTATTGAATGATTGTTTCAGATTATTCAATTTCTTTGATTTCCTCTAGGTTTTTGTAATCTGTACATCTCAACATACTTCACTGGTTTCCTAACTGGTTTTTCTTGTGGTTTAGGTTTAACAACCTCTATCTTGGCAGCAGTAGGAAAAACAGTTTTCTACTTTAACTTACCATCTAACACCAGATCTTGTTTAACAGTTTTGGACTCAACTGTTTTCTTCACAACCTTAGGCTTAGGCTTATCATCTTTATAATCATTGTTTGATTCCCAATCTTCAATAATTGGAGCACCAATATTAACATTCTTACTAGCCTTTGATCCATAACCTTCAAACTCTGGCTCTTTAAACTTCTCAATGCCAGAGTGAGACAAATCAATGATAGGAGGTGCAAATAAGCCCGTAAGTGGAAGAGGAACAACATTGTACCCTAAACCCTTCTTATTGTTATCTACTAGTTGACTTCCTATCACTTTATCGAAACTCTTAGTGGCATTATCATAGTTGTTAATTTTAAGCAAATTATCCTCTTTTTCTTTCTTAAGTTTCTTTATATAAGACTTAAGAGCAATAATCTCTGCTTCATTGAATGAGGCATCACTTTTTAGTACAACAATTTGATCACAAAGCATACCTTCATTTTTCTTGTAAAAAACTAATTGTTCTTCTACTGAAGCTAAACCCTTTTTATAGCTATATAAATCAGATTCAGACTTATTAAACTCTATTCTCAACTTATCATACTGAGTTTTAAGAGTTTCATGGTTTTTCAAACATGTTTTTGAACAAGTTTTTACTTAGAATCTGATCTTGAAGAACTTGAAGATGTATAAGCCATAAGTGCAAAATTGGTAGGTCCTTCTTTAGCCTGGTCACTCAGATCTTGTGTGTAGAATGGTTCTTCTTATTCAAAGCTTCTCAACCTCGCTCTAATACCACTTGTAGATCCCAATTGAATGGATCTTTAACTCCTTAGTTAGATTTAAGGTTTAGTATCCTTGTATAAATCCAAAGGTACTAAGTGTGAAGCTTTGTGTATATGATATAAACTATGTAGAATCTAGTTTATACTACTAAGAAGAATACCAATGAAACGGTAATAATGATGTAGTAGGAAGAACAATATAACCAACAAGCTTCAATATTATTAATGATAATAATACGAGTACTCTATCTTAGTACTAGTGTTTACAACCGTGAAGCTATAAATCTAAGAGATGTGTATGAGAAGTATTGTGATTGTCTATCTTTCTCTATAACTTATGATCTCCTTTTATAGACATAAGGAGTCATAGTCAAACTACAATTACTAACTTACCATACTAAAAGATATACAAGATCTTTTCTATCAATCAATAATCTTTTCCTAAAATAACTCATACTTATCTCTTCACACAGCTGTAGTCTCTTCAACAGCTTTGACTTGAATCACTCATATCTTTGCAGCAGCTTTAACTCTTCAGCAGCATTAATCTTCCATCAGCAGCACTAACTTATACACTAGCAGTACTAAGTTCTTCAACAGTCTTAAGTTAGTACTGACAGTACTAACTTACTCTAGAAGTACTAACTGACTAGTTTAGTACTGACAGTTGTAATCTTGAGCAGTACTAACTATTTTCTTCTAACAGTACTAACTGTTGGCTTGGCAGTACTAACTCTTAGCTTAGCAGTACTAACTCTGAAGTGTTTAATTCCCAACAATCCTCCCCTAAACTTGTGATTTACCTCCAAATCATCAAGTTTCTTGAATTAAACCTTCATTTTCTTTGCTGAGAGGATTCTTCCAAACACTTCATCTTCTTGGTCTTTCTGCTTTTGCTGCACTCTTCTCTGGATTCTTCTTTTTCTTTGCTGCACTCTTGCCTCCCCTGAGCCTGTGCATCCATCTGAACAAAAGTGATCTTCATTAATATGAGCATTTTTCATATCCTCCCCTGTTTGGAAGGATCCTCCAAATCATCTTCTTATGGGAACCCAAGCCATCACAGACTTGAATCTTCCTTGTGCATCAATGTAATCCAATCTTTTCAAAGTAACTGATGCACTGATGTTTTTGGATACATGATCTACCACTCTGTTCTTTGGCATCCAGACCCAACATGCTGATGCTTTAACAGCATTAAACCTATTCCTCTTGACAGCATTATATGCAGCCTTTGGCTTAGCAGCATTAACTGGTCTCATCCCAGTTTTCATTAAGACTGCTTTTGGAACAAAGTTTCTTTTTGGATGAGGGTAAGACATTCTATGAGAATTATGATGATTTACCCTTCTAGCATTGTTCCATATAGGTTTTTGTACCTTCCTTTTACAATCTTTTATCAGATGGTTAAAGCTTCCACAAGCAAAACAAGCTTTATTGTTCATCACAAACTCATTTCCTAGCTGTTGGGATTTAAGATTATTCCAATTTCTTTGATTCCCTCTAGGTTTTTGTGATCTATACATCTCTGCATACTTCACTGGCTTCCTAACTGGTTTTTCATATTGTTTAGGTCAAACAAACTTTATCTTTGCAGCAGTAGGAAAAACAGTCTTCTTCTTTACCATAACAGGAGACTCAACTTCATCCTCATTATCGGAAACCTATTCTTCAATCAAAGGAGCATCATAATTTTTCTTAGTTTCATTTGAAGAATTTTCACAAACAACATTAGACTCTTTCTTGCTGTTCTCAGGACCATAACCTTTGAACTCATCAAGACCAGAATAAGACAGATCTAGCTTGTTAGGTCTATTATAAATTAAAGGATGAGGTGGAGGAACTGCACTATACCCCAAACCCTTTTTACTATTGTCAGTTATCTGACTTCCTAACAACTGATCTAAGTCTTTTGCAGATTTATCAAACTTTGCAATCTTAAAATCAACTCCCTCCTTTTCTTGTTTAACCTTTTCAAGCTCAGTCCTAAGTAATCCTAACTGATATTCTTTAGAACCTACACTTCTTTTAAGTAGAGCAATTTCCTCAGAGAAAAGAACTTCATGTTCTCTATATTTAACAATTTGACCTTCTAAAGTTGCTAAACCTCTTTTGTATGTAGCTGCTTTAAAATCAGTATCACTTAATTTAACAAGCAAATCATCATACTGTTTCTTTAGAGCTTCATAGTTTGTCAGACAAGTTTTAGAGCAAGATTTGTCATTATTTACCTTAGAGTCTGAAAGAGCCATAGGAGCCATCTCTTCCTTGTGAGTAAAGAGTTCTTCTTGTTTGTTTCTTCTAGATCAAAGTTTCTCAAAGCACAGGCTCTGATACCACTTGTTGATCCCAAGCCTTGATCGATTCTTTACCTTGTAAAGTGTTTGTTACCTTGGATGAATCCAAAATAACAATGGTTGAGACTTTGTTTGTATATCAAAGTGTATGCGGAATCTACACTTCAATACTCTAGAAGTATTAATCAATGGAACAGTACCAAACAATGAACAATGAATAAAACACAAACTGCTTCAATATTATTAGAACAATAATACGAGTACTCTTGCTTAGTACTGGGGTTACAACCTTGAAGCTATACGTTCTTTCTCTAAGATGTATCTCTATCTCTTAAGCGTATGATAATGAGATGAATGAGATGATAAACTAGATGCCCTAGGATCTCCTTTTATACACCAAGGAGTCCTAATGGGCTTACAATACTTTCCTAAATATTTAGTCAAATATAATGACTAAGTATTTAATACTTTCCTAAGTATTTAGTCAAAATCTCAATCAGCATTAATTTCTTCAATCATCATTAACTTCAGTCTTCTGTTTGACTAATCAGCATTAACTTCAGTCAATTAGCATTAACTTCAGTTGAAACAACAAGAAGACTTTCAGCAGCATTAACTTTCTCACCAACAGCAGTAATCTTGAACCAGCAGTAGTAACTCTATAACCAACAGTCTTAAGTCCTTTAACAGTCTTAAGTTAGCACTGACAGTACTAACTTACTCTAGCAGTACTAACTGACTAGTTTAGTAGTGAAAGTTGTAATCTTGAGCAGTACTAACTCTTAGCTTAGCAGTACTAACTCTGAAGTGTTTAATTCCTAACAGTGTTTCCTCCACAGAAAACTCCAATACCAACACTAACAACACCACTTCCAACAACACCAATCATAAGTGAAGCTCCAACGGTTACAGCCATAGTACCCGATCTACTTCTAACAGTTATTCAAAGACTGTCAGATCTTGAAAGAAAATTTGAAGCTTGGATCAAAGTTGATCATTTTGAGGCTATTGAAGCATCAGTTGAAGCTAATCTCATCAACGAAGTCAAGAACCAACTATCCAAGTTTCTACCTAAAGCGGTGTCTGACTTAATTAATCCAAGAATTGATGTGGTTCAGAAGAATCTAGCTTTAATTGCTCAATCTTCTTCTACTCTTTCTCAACCCTCTTCCAAATCAGCTAAGTCCCTAAATTAGAACTGAAGCAACTACTCTTTGATAAGATGGACAAAAGCAGATCTTACCTGACTCATGACAAGCATCAAGAGTTATATAATGCTTTATTGAACTCAATTATTCTTGATGAAGCCATTGCAAGAGGAGATGTCAATCAGGATAAAGTTCTAAGGAAAAAAGACTATGGTGATGATCAAGACCCTTCTGCTAGATCAGACCAAGGGAAAGAGAAGAAAATGAGAAAGAGAACTAATGCTGAGCTGTCCAAGAAATCATCTACGTCTAAAGAATCATCAAAAGGTAAAACTTCACCCAAAACTTCTAAGATTGGGAAATCTGTGACTGCAGAAGAGCCAATTGAAGAACCTATCCAGGAGGTACCAAAGAATGTTGAAGAACCTATTCTGAATGATGTGGTTAATGATGCTGATCAACCATAAAATAATGATGTTCTAAGAAAAGTAAACTCCACATGGTTCACGCAACCTCCACGACCAAAAACACATGATCTAAAATGGAATCAAGACAAAACTACTGATGATGGATCAAAAACTTGGCTCCAAGATCTGGTGAATGCTAAAAAGCCTCCACTCACCTTTGATGACCTGATGAGTACTCTAATTGATTTCTCTGCATTTGCTATGAATTGACTGAAGATAGACAAGCTCACCAAAGCTGACTTGGTAGGACTGGTTTACAAGCTCCTCAAAGGAACCTGAAAAAGTTTCATTGAATTGGAGTACAACATTGACCAATGCTATTTGGCTCTGACGGATCAACTTGACTGGGCAAAACCTGAAGGTGAAAGATGCCCATATGACTTGACCAAGCCTTTACCTCTAACAGGACGTCCAGGTCATCTTACCATTCCTGTAGATCAGTTCTTTAATAATGACCTTGAATTCTTAAGAACATGTGACACAGAACGAAAATACACGACTTCTATTACCAAGACAAAAGTTGCAAGGTATGAATTGGTAGGTATTAAAGACATGATTCCGAGGTTATAGAGTCGGGTCAAAGTTGTACATATTTTGAAAGATTTTGAGTTTAATGAAAAATTCATGAAAAATTATACTCAACAAATATATACTAAAGTATCTACGCAGTCAGTTGAGCATTCAGAAGATAGTAAATTACTGATTCACTCTTACCGTGCTATCTGCTTTGAGACGTTCTGGTAACGAGAACGGCTAGTGCAGTTGTGAAACCCTGTCAAAGAGATTCTTTTGAATTATACCTGATCACGGGCAGTATTTATACTGATTAGCCAGGAACCGTGGTTATTGCAACCTTATTCAGACTTAAACACAGTCGGTTGTCTAACAACTTATTGGTTTCTATGTGGTTGTAAAACCAGTTTCCCCAAGATTGATGGTTTTGAAAACTTAGTATCCACGTTATTTCCTTTTAACTTTCTTAATTCGTTTTTCAATGCTGCAATTGCAAAAATCTTTTCCTGAATCTGGGCTTTTAAATCAGCATTTTCAATGGACTTTTTGTTTAGTTGTTCAATTAGAGAGTCATTATGGTCTTTTTTCTGAACTTGTGTCTTTTTAATAGAATCATAAAGATCTTTATAAGTCTGTTTCAAATGCTCTTTTTCCTTTTTTAATAGCTCTTTCTCTATGAGTAATTTAGCCACACTATGTTCTAATTCGATGTTTATTGTTTCAATTTCACCTATGTTATATTTAACTTTGGCTTCATTACTTTTTCTATTCGAAAATTGACCATGTTGTCATGATTTTAAAACATTGTTCTAAAATTTAAGTTTAAGATTAATGCAATATGCTTCAAGTTTTGAAAAATCTTGTTGAAACTGGGCAACGGTCTTTTTGAGACAAATATTTTCAGATTTGAGAGTTCAGTTGGCTTGTTATCAGTTATTGTAGCAAGTGGGCGTGTGTCATGGCATTGTTCAGCATTCTGG
This sequence comes from Tanacetum coccineum, assembly GCA_026074375.1. Lineage (NCBI taxonomy): Eukaryota > Viridiplantae > Streptophyta > Magnoliopsida > Asterales > Asteraceae > Tanacetum > Tanacetum coccineum. Next base: position 9,850 of record BQNB010039127.1, on the reverse strand, counting down.
TCAACCCCTCCTTCATTATTGAATTCAGGTTACTCAACATGTTGTTGGTCAATAGCAAAGGCATTATATTCAGCAGTTAATTGTACCTCATCCAGACGGTTTGATATCTGCATCATCAGCGTCTGCATCATTCCTTGAATTGTTTCTTGTATTATGCTCTTCAAATTTTGTCCTACTACACTCTGTGACAACCAAACTAGCATCTAATGCTTTACACATATCAACCTTTCCTTCTTTTGTCTGTATCTGTCTTTCATTTACCCTGCTTTCATACTCTCTTTTATGCAGTGCTCTTTCATCAATTAACTTCTTAACAGATTCCATATGTTGGATTAGTGTATCATGGAATTGTTGAACCTCTATTCGAGTGTATTCTAGAAAGTACTTGCGTATCATTAGACCCTCTTTATCATCCAAAGAAAATTGTAAATTGATGAACTTCTGAAGCTGTGTCTTGAGTCTCTAAAAGCAGCCATGGATCTAATCTCTTAAAATTCTTCTTTGTTAAGTTGCTTTTCTAGTTGATCCACGTTTAAGAACATTGTGCCTGTGAAATTCTCGAGTTAAGGTTTGAATGCAATTGCAAGTGTCTCATCCGTCGTTACGGTGGTGTATTTGTAATTTGCCGCCTTTTCTGAAGCATTGGCATTGGTTTAAATATTAAATGAGTGTGTCGGTGATTTATTGATCCTAGAACTTGTGCTTGAAATCATTACGAGACCGTAGTAAGATCACGTTTGCGTGATATATGTATTTTTACGTAATAAATAGGCAACTTAGGATTTAAACCAAATTAGCCATCTCATTTCATATTCTTTATTATTTTAGCTAATTACATTGATTAGCTAACCACCTAAATAAAACCCGTCTATAGCACTCATCTTTAGTGCTAGATACCCCTAGTTTAACCCGCTGAGCCATTCTATTTATTTTCTCATCCACTAAAAAAATACAAAAATATATAACCTTTA